>DWDT01000422.1:0-21346 GCA_018245595.1 Microceris scylla
TCAATAGCCCGCTACACAAACATTTGACTAATACCAAGCGTATTGAGGATTATAAAAATTGTATTTGGCACCATACCTACTTTATGTAATGCAATCACAGCGATTCGGTTCTTTTTATTTTATCACCCCACTCGATTTTAATACCACAAAATATCTTACAATATATTGGCGCGATTATAAGAAAACACACTGAACAATCATATAAAAATGACAGATTCCAAATTCTACCGTAATATATATATATATTTTTTTAATTATAACGACTAAGTATATACTTATATATAACCGGAATCTCGGAAATCTCGGCTCCGCTAGGTTTCATTTTTAGAAAATGCGTTTTATCCGTGTTTTCAGGCAATGAAAATTGGTTTAGTGTTGCTTAACAAGGCCATCTACTGAAGTAATTGGTTTGTCGGTAAAGCAGTTAGTTGATCTCAATAATAAATAACAATAGTATTACTACTCGCGAATAGATGTCAGGAAGAGTTATATTTTACAGTTTTTGTTTAATTTGCGGAATCTCGAAAACGGCTCTAACGGTTTTCATGGAATTCGGATATCATGAAAATGGATAAATCGATCTAGCTAGGTTTCATTTTTATAAACGTCGTTTTATACCTGTTTTCAGATTATAAACTGCTACAATATCCTTTGTATACGAAGGTACATTTCGCCACCATCTACAAGTTTAAAATAGTTCAGTTGGGAAATCGGGCGATTCAGGAACTAGAAGACCCCGGTTCAAGTGGAGATGTCTTCATTCCGATTACTTTTTCTTTTCAAGTTCCTTCTTATGTGAGAAAAACTATTATTGGGACCCCTTTATCAACGCATCTAATTCGTATACAAAAAAAAATACTGACCTAAGCTCGGTTATCCAGGTGCTATCAATTAATAGAAGATAACTACTAATAAAACCAAACAAAAAAAATATTACTTGATTGAATTTAAATATTTACATAAACTCAAGCAAACATGTGCGGGCAAAGAGAGACTATTAATAAACTTATATTTATCAGAGCAGCATTTGCAAGCATCAATGTTTTCCAGGTCCGATGATCCCGCCTGGCTACCGAGCGACTTCTATACACGGTTTCGTGGAAGAGCTGATAGTGAATGACGACCCGGAGTACCAGTGGATCGACAAGATCCGAACCCCGAGAGCCTCCAACGAGGCGCGGCAGGTCGCGTTCATCAAACTCAGCAACCAGGTATAAAATTCAAATACCTGGTCCAAAAGGCCAATTTACTGGCTGAGAGGAGGAGTCTGGAATCTCCGAAATCAGCGTGCACGTGTGAGTGATGAATGAATGTAGAAGAATGATGTCAGATCTGCAACGATTATAATCTTTACGCACCGTGTAAGGGTCCCGACGTGATTATATATTAATAACGGAAGAATAACGGATCGACTCGGAATAATCGGACGGTTCGATTTTTTCTTTCTGATTCTGAACTATGTACACAATTATGACAATTTTTTAATTTTTTTCAATTTTTCAATTTCAAATTCAAAATATTCGCATTATTTTACACAAGGCAAATCATATCACAATAGACTTCAATTTTGAATTGAATTTGAATATGGACACCGTATATTTTAAAATGTTTGTTTTAGTAATTAGTTTAGGATTCAAAATTAACAAGTGGCAAATTGTTGTGAATGAATATAAAATTTTTCGCATTAGTTGGTAAGAGGCGACTTCGCTTGGCTTCGTATACCAAACCGACTTCTGAAAATAGCCTTTCGTTGTAAACGCTACTGCCAGGTGCTGCAAGATAAATTCTAGCAAACGTTGACAACTGCGGGTACTGATTTAAATTAACTGACCACTAAATGTATGGGTTTTGATTGCGATCGATTCGAGATGTCTTTAAGAAAAGTCAATCTCGTTAGCAATTGAATTTTATTTTTCTTGATCGCGACATTTGGTACTATTAACTATTGGCACTTCATCGAAACAGTCCCAAAAAGTGTTATGTTCTCCGCGCCTATATTCAAACTAATCCCGACATGTAACGCGATAAAGAACAAAATATCCGGTAGCCAATTATCCGGCGCTCCGGCCTAGTAGCTTGCCGAATATCCGGTATCCAACTAAATCACTATCCCTTTCCACTAATTATGAACCTAAGCCAAACCGTAGCTTATAGTCAAAACACGTTGATCTGGCTCTTCTCCAGTTCATCATTCTTCTTTCACAGCTCCATCATCACCAGCACTTACATCTAGGCTCCTTAAGAAGGACAAGGATCACATTACAATTAAACGAATGTCATAAATGAATTCGATTTTATTATGGCCATCTTTTACTTGAGCCACTTTTCATAGTAAATAAATGTAATTTTATATTAATATTATTTACATATTTATAAATCAGCAGTACCTGGACACAAGGGCGTGAAAACAAACAAACAAAAATATACCTGTGTATTAAGTACTTGTATGATGTCCCAACTTTTGACACAGCTTTATTGTATTCCATAAACACTGCGGATAATTATTTCATACTCTACATACTTCACACACCTCTGAGAGTATTATGGAGAGATTTAAGGTGTTTAGTTTCTACATATTTTACGTTTTATTAATCGCTTATATAATGTATTGATAATTATTAAATAAAACAACTTAATCTGTACTTGTGTGAAAATAGTTACCAGATATAAAAAAAATAATTTAATTTTCAACACCAGTTTAATTATCTATAAATCAATGGATGATTTAATATAAATATTTCCAGTATTAAAAATAACACTGTAGGTAAATATTAAAATATTTGTAATTTCCATTTTACTCATTAATTTAATACTGGACAATGTTCTTGGGAGTTTTAAGAATATATTAGAGTTATAAATACTTAATGAGCGAAATGGTAAGTATGGATATTTAATTTTCAGGAATGTATGTATGACTAACTAATGTTGACAGCCGTGTCCTATTCAAATTAAATGTTCTATTTTGTTTGCATATACTAGACAATGCAGTAAAATATACAATATATTAAAGAAACATAAATAATTTACATAATAATCAAGGACGAAATTATATTTAAACATCAATATTTTATTTCCTGTAGACCTGGTCCTTTACCACCACAAAAATGTATTCTACTACAAACCACTTATCGTTTACATTGCGACTATCGCGATAATTACAATGAATGTGTAACCGAATTGACTCATTTAAAATTTGTGTACAGGTAACATGTCCAAACTTTTTAAAAGTTATCGTCTAATTTATACTTATATTATTTACATGGAGAATAATTTGTAAATCAACAATTACTTAAATATTATGACAGATAAATTAAGCATCGATAAAGATTACAGGATTTTATTTTTTTAAGATATCTTAAAAATACTATCGAATCGCAAAATAGTACAATTCATTAATATAATAGCGCCATCTTCAAAACGAAGACGCTTACACTGATTTTCTATATAGTGATTATATCAGTCATATTCTTACATACAATTAGTTACCTACCTATCACATATTAATTATTATACTCCTGATGAACTTAAACAATATTAAATAACATTCACACAAATGTTTTCTTGTTGCAACCAAAATCCTTCACCAAATTAACAAACGAAAAACTTAATTTTATATTTTTAAAATATATTCTTTGAAACACTTCGTTGTATGAAAGCCACGACAATTTTCGCATCAGTAGTATAACAAGCCTGTCTATATGGAATATAAGGACTTTATACAGAATAAAAGAAAAGTTCTCAAAACCATTTTCTGCTCAGACGGATATTACTATTCAATATTTTATAATATAGGTACTAATAGAAAAACTATAATTTATTCGTAAATTATAACTCTCCGTCTACAGCAAAATGCGATCAACATGAATATAAAAATAATTTAAATCTTTAATTGTAAGTTATACCTAATATTTACAAGTTTTATAAATTCACTGAGATCGTTTACTAAAGATATTAAATTAAAAATAAATGAGCAATGCAAACGAAATATCCCCAAAACGCATTGTGCGGTCTACATTTTGCGCGGTTATTTGTGGACAGGTTACATATATAAATAATTTATAACGAATTTTGGTAATCTTTATTCAACATAATAACTATGTTCCACTCCTCGTAGTTCTTACCAGCCCCAGTACATATAAAACGAGGGTCAAAAAGAGGAGAGTAGAGTAATCCAGACGTCTTTTTATTTCAGACAGAGAACACCATAGCTGAATGTGAAATTAGGAATTTGTTTTCTTAGGCCCTCATTAATGTAAAAACACAAGAAGTGCTGTGTCCTTTTATTTGGTAAAAGACCACAAATAAATTATTATCGCCGTACAATTCGATTTCCATCATCGAAGAGAATATATAATGCTATACAGATGGACATATTGTCACGCCTAATTCCCATAGGGATAAAGAATCTAAGAAATTCCACCAGCTACAATCATAACAAAATGCTCTCACCTATTCTACTTTTAAGAAGTTAGTCACATTTGCTTGGCTATTAGAGATATTAAGGAAGCTGTAGTGACCAGGAGTGAGAAAGGTATGCTTAGATGGTTTAGACAACTGTCACTAATATACAGTGTTAAAGCCATATTTTTATTGCTTTATTTAAAATATACAGAAAGATTGTGTATAATTATGTACTGAAAGTAACGTTTAATCTGTGAACGAAGAATGAATGGTGTATAAAATGGTCGGTGGTAGAAAATAATGCGTAATAAATGACTCTGTTGCCATAAAACCACATGAAACATATATGTAGGTATGTTCCATTGAGGCTTAGCTTATTTATGAACAGATATTTAAATTTTATAATGTAGATGACATGATCTACATATCCAATTTGC
This sequence comes from Microceris scylla, assembly GCA_018245595.1. Taxonomy (NCBI): domain Eukaryota; kingdom Metazoa; phylum Arthropoda; class Insecta; order Lepidoptera; family Hesperiidae; genus Microceris; species Microceris scylla. The sequence goes on from DWDT01000422.1 coordinate 4,839, forward strand.
GGTGAATTTTCTAGATTTTGATTTTTAGCTTAATAGGAACGCAAACGCATTTTTCCATATATTTATAATGAGCAGACACCACATATTATTTTAATAAAAATATTTCCCAGTCGCACTGTTATGTATATTTTTTACGAGGTAGACAGTCAATAAGCCCGACAAGGGTGGCTTCGCGTCTCTCAGGTGCGACATGTATAATAGCTTTTTTAGTATTTTAAGAACGTTGCCATTTAGGAATCTTAACGTATGCTATTATTACAATTTAAAATGATAATGGTGGACGATGATGGCGGCGGTAATGAAATGGCAGACGCTTCAGAAAATGCTGTACAAAATGCTAAATTTCGCCCCTGAGAGATGCGAAGCCATACTTGTCGAGTTCAGTGCGTCTCTACACAGCTTATTATAGGAGACACAAGAGAGCGACTGGGAAAAAAATGGGGTTTCCTATACTTTAAGTTGTGTGCTGTCTATTGGCTCTTAGACTAACCAAATCAAATGTACTAATAAAATATATTGGAATTGATATAACTGTTAATAAAAAATGCTTTTAAAAGTACTTACATTAAGTCTAGTTACATTTTTAAATTAAAATACTATATTAAAAATAAATACAGTTTCGTCAAACACGTCATTAAATTCTTCGGATTTCAATATGTAATGATTATTTACAATGCAATACGGACTTTGATGAATTTTCACAAAATTGATTGTCATAAACAGTCACTCTTATTAAATTTCTCCTAGACATAGAATAATATTCAATTGATAGACAAAATACAACGCCTCAAAAGAGTCTCCGCTCAAAATACCTGCTCAAAGCCGGAGTTGAGACTCTTGGCCCTACCGGACGCGGCGCTCAATCTCTGTACATAATCTTTTATACATATCGATGTACATAATATATAAACAATTACAACCTTCAGGAGATTACTGACCATATATGAGCTAATAATTTACTCGCTCAATGAAATAATTACAATACTCATGATTATAAATGTAACGGCTTAACTCACGTGCGTTTTGAGCCATCCCGAAAAACGCACGTGAAATAAGCCGGTACATTTATAATCATGTCTATAAACACTCACGAAACATTTAATATTAACATTACAATACTTATACTTTCAAATACCTTCCAACAGATCACAAAATAACTTCCAACATTGGTCGCATTTTATAAACCTACATATCGAAATATACCTACATTTTTGAATGGTTTTAAGCGCTATGCCTAGCGTCTTCAAATAAATTATTGTATATAAATCACATTGTGTAATGTAATTTTCATTTAAAAGTAATTCCTAACGATATCGACAGCATTGAAAAGTTTTTGTATAGATTTTGTGAGGTCGGCCTCTTCCGCGGCCAAGTTCCGCCCTTCCGTGAGCAGCGTGCGCGCGGTGTCCGAGTCCCTGACCGCCGCTCGGTTGATCTGAGCGCCCTTCACCTTGAGCGCCGTTAGCCGACGGTTAAGCTCGATGGCTTTTAATTTGCGTACTGAAATAAAAAATATATATACATAACGTACACATATAGTAATCATACTGGCTGATACCTAATGAGTACTTGATACGCAAACATGGTGCGCCATAGGATCTGGAGAGATGATAACTTACTATTTATTAGGGTTGAACAACACAGGATAGTAAATCTTGTAATGTACTCACTGCCGGTGTAACGTACTTAAATAATGTTGAATTATTTTACGTGACATTACGCCTGTAATCCCTGAAGAGGCAGGCATAGGGGTGTACTCCCTCGTTTCATCAGTTACGTTTTACGTCCCATGAAACAGGTGGTGAGCAGATTGCCATACACCGGATACGGATCTAGACTCCGAGTCACTACTAGAAATTTCTACTAGGAAATCTAAGTTAGAAATCCGATAGTACCTGACTCGGGATTTAAACTCAGGACCTTACAATCAGCGAACCAACGAGGCGGTCAATGATTTTAATTAATTTATACATTTTCTTTAGGAATCTTGGACACTGCGGATTATAAGCCACAGAGCAATAAGAGCACACAGTTGGCTGCTGGACCAACCATAATTTAAAGTACAAGGTTTTTCACTTCTGGTGGACACAAAGCTCTCTCCACAACTAAAAGTCTGGTACACACATCACCACACTGTTCTAGTGCCAATTTGCGGTTTAACAAGTTACCGGCCAAACTACTTAGCAGAGCTTAAAGTGTTTAAAAGGACTTTGATGAAAAACTACTTTTGCTAATAAATAATCAGCAAATATATGGCACTTTATGAACCATTCATTAACTTATACATTAAAGTACATTAGATATTTTTTACGTAGCTCAAGTGCCTTAACCCTCTCACTATGAGAGGAGTCCCGTATTCCAGCAGTGGAATTGTAATGGGTCGAAAAAAAAAAAAAAAAGTGCCTATACTCATTATAACTATTTCTGATTCTACATGCTGACTACGGATAGATGCCTACCCCTTTCATAGTCCTTGTGCATCTTCAGTAATTCTTCTACCCCTGGCCACCTAGGTTTCTCCGTTTGGCAGCTGATGTCTCTTGTTTTAGCTATAGTTGCTCCCCTCAAGCTATGCGGCCCGTCCATGGACGTGGCCTGCGTCGTCGTTGTTGTTGACGTGGTACACGGATCGGCGGTAGTTTTTAAAGATATCGTATTAGAAATATTTGGTATACTTAAATTAGTATAACTTATATTTGAGGCATTTGTTATGGGAACTGGTATTAAATCCGGTATTGGATTTAGTATTCGATTTGGCATTTGATATGGTATTGGATTTTCTTTTGGAACTAATATAGGTTCTGAAATGGGGTCTGGCAATCTATCTTTGGTTGGGTTTAATATTCTCTCTGGTACAGGATCTGATATTTTATCTGGTGTCGGATCTGGTATTAAAACTGGTTTTTGAATGTTTTGACTGCCGCAGCCTAAGTTATGATCGTTTGTCCTTGTATCTTGGCCACTGAAGCGTTTTACACTTCTATCTGCCATCTTTGATAAACGGTCTAGCTCTGAAAAATTCTTTTCAGCTAAAGCCTTTATACTGTCTCCTTTATCTTGACAGGATTGATCTAACCTTTGCATAATCAAATTGTTATTTTCGATTACGCAATTTTGGATTTCAGTTAAAATTTGTAAGTCAGAATTGGTTTTTATTACGCCTTGTTCTTTTTCCCGTTCTCTTGGCTGGTCTATGGGCTCAATAGTTGTTATGTGATCATACTCTTTATTACCATCTCTTCTTTTTCGCTCTTTAATTATTTCTTGCCATATTTTTTCATAACCTGAAATAAATTAAAAAATTAAAGTGTTCAAGTCATTTTGGGCTTGACAATGTCTATGTTACGTACTTTAGAATTCATATCAGGGTTTAATAAATTTACAACCATCACGTCATTAGCGTAAGCATAATATTTATAATACGTAACACAATACAGCAACCTTGTGGTACAAATTGCACTGGTAGCGGAACTAACCTTTAAATTTGTAATTTAAACTTGCTGTACCTATGTCATTTTGACACGAATTTTAATGTTGGGTTTAATATTTTGCCGCGCAAAACAACAACAATAAAAACCATACCTTTGAGTGAGGTGAGTCTATTGCCAACACCGGGCACAGATCCAGACTCCGGAGTCACTATTAGAAATTTTAAATTAGAAAAATCCGACAGCACCCGACCCGGGGTTTGAACCCAGGACCTCCCGATCGGCAGTCGCTCTTGCAACTATTCTGCCATCTCGATGGCAATGATAACAACGACAATTGATTGTCTTGACAATCGATTGTCAGCAATCAGTATTATCAACGGAAGTTTACCGGCCTCATTGTATAAATTGGTTAATATATGAGGTGCAATTATCCGTTGCACCAGGAAACCATTTTCTTTATTGATAAATATTGTATATATCAGACCATTACAAAGACTGTATAGGTTTTACTTGGAACCCGGCACTTTAAGGCCGTGACTACAAATATAATTTAAACTGTACCTTCTCTGCTTTGTGCCGGCACATGACTCAAATTCAGTTCGGATAAAAACTTTTGCTTCGATTGAAAATCAACTACATTTTCATTTAAAATTTTGTGAGTTGTATCTTCCAAAATGGCTGTGCTTAGATTTGTTGGTGATTCTCGCGGAGATTCTTCGTCTAGCAGCCGATCTAGGCGACCGGCTGCTATGTAGGCAGACGCTAAGCTATCTTGATTTATTATCCTCTCCTTTTGATTCCACAATATTTCTGAAATTGTAAGCAGTTTTTTAGTAAATTTAAATATTAGAGCGGAATAACATGCATAATACATGTTATTTTCATACTTCTTTAAATCTACATCTATCTATATCTATATACTTATAATAAATCTGTAGAGAGGTCAATTCTGTCTATCTGTATAACCGTTATAGAAACAAAAACTACTCAACGGATTTTAACGAAACTTGGTACAATTGTTTTTCATACTCCTGAGCTGGTTATAGTATAGTTTTCATCACGCTACAATCAATAGGAGCAGAGCAGTGAACGGAAATGTTGGGAAAACGGGAGAAGTTACTCCATTTTTAAGCTTCCGTCGCGTGTGCAACCGTAATGGTTAAAGCTACACAGAAGTCATTTTAGAATAAAATATTGAATGTAACACTGCTTATCCGGGCAGGACGACGTCTGCCGGATCCGCTAGTGCATAATATAATTGAAATAAAAAAATCGAAAAACACTAACTTTATACAAGGCCACGTAAAATTCCAATACATATTTGACGAACGTACCTTTACAAGCATCCTTGGTGCCCAACATAAAATTGGCTAGAAAATCTATTTTCTTAGGATCAGTTTGGTCAATCGTAGTTGAGTTCAATTCTGTCATAAACGCTTCAAAATCTTTCAATTCGTTTTCTTCATAATCACTTTCTATGTCATTGCTTTCTTCCCCAACACTAAGCTTCGCATTAGCAAATTCTTTGCTTACTTCAGCCCTGATTCTTTCTGACGTTATTATGTTGTCTTCATTTCCAGCCGGCGGAGGTCTTTTAGTTTCAGGCTTTTGAATATCGCGTACTTCACGGTTTGATGAATGTTTTAGTCTAAGTATTCTTTTCCGTTTCTCGTAAAGATCTAAGGAGCTTACTTCATCTGCTTGCGGCGTGTTTGATTCTGTCGGGGTAGTACAAATACAATTAATTTCTGTATTGCTCTTATTCGGTTCAGTTATTATTTGTATATCGGTATGGTCAATTTTCTCGACAATCTTTGAATGTACTGAAGGTTTAATTACTTTATTATTCGCATATGGAACTCTACGACGTGTTTTTGTATTCGTCGCTTGAACTACTTCATCACTTTTATTACTGTCATTAAGAATGGTTTTTAAAAGATTATAATTTGGTTTTACTGTCTGCTTTTCTATACAAATAGACTTAAACGGTTTCTTCAAATAATCACTGCTATTACTTAAAAATTCAAATGGGTCAGACAGTGAATAGTTTGTTGGGAATTTATCATTATTTAATATAAAATTACTTGTCTTCACAATATGTTTCGATCCTGATTGAATTGGTGTAGTACTTTGAAAATTTACCTCATGTTCTTGTGACGTGTCTGGCAATGTTTCCTTCACGACTATCTTGTTACCATATATTTGATTTTCTGTAATATAACTTTCATAGTCATCATCATAATTGTAAGGTCTTTTTAATGATACTACATTTGAAGATGCATATTCCGAAAGATTCACAGGATCGTTTGGATATCTTCTTGTAGGTTTTCTTGTTCTTATTGTTGGTGAAGGTTGCACATTTAAGTCAAATGTTCGATGCACTACAATATGGGGATTTTGTTGATGTATGGTAAGCACCATGTTTTTATTCGGAGCATTATTATTTTGTATAAAAATTCTTTGATTGTTTGGTTCGTTGAGTATAGCATTAAACGCATTATTTTGGTAACTTGTTGTGACAGATGTTTCTGAATTTGAAGTAACAAGAGTTGGTTGAGAAGTAGAACATGTATCCTGTGTTACATAAGCATTGCCTTCATTCTGAACATTTGCTTTAGAGTCTGGTCTTCGAAATTGGTTATTATTCATACCAATTGTTTCTGTTGTGCTCATTATCGTTGATACATTATTAGATTTAAGTGGCTGTGATTCTGTATTTTCTTGATCTATTAAAGCAGGCTTTATTATTATATTACTCTTTATTTCAATTCTCGAAACGTTTTCCATTTTAGATAGCATAAATGATGGATTAAAATTTGTGTGCTGTTTATTTGACAACTGATTGAAATTTTCTAAAGGCCTCATTTTACTATCACTTGCGGTTGTTTGTGAAGTGGTCGATATAGTGGCAGTTGATCCACGATCTTGTGATCCCGTTCTTGTTGAAGACTCAAAACACTGATTTTGCGTACCTAAAAGTTTAACCTCTGGTATTGCTTTCGATGTGCAATGGTCTTCATATCTTCTTGTTTGTTGTGGTATTCCGGATAGAGGTTGATCGCTTATTACCCTTGGCACTGTCTCGCTTTGTGTTTTTGTTTCAGGTATATGTAACGATGGAGCTGTAGGTATTGATGGCATTGTTGTCGTTTTAGCTACATGGACAAAAGGCTCTGATGACATTTGTTGCAACGAAGTCCCAAGTGACTCTGATGCTTTCGTAGGCGCTGACACTTTTGATTGTCCAGACAATATTGTAGGTGGTTGTGCCACAGATTGAACTAATGGCACATGTGAAGATGGTTCTGATATAATCGATGTTGGTGGAGCAGATTGTGATAATACATGATCTTGTGTCGATGGTTCCGATGATGTTGTTATTGGCGTCTGTAATTTCGACACCGTATGTGCGTTTGATGACTGCGACAGTTTTGTGGGTAATTGTGTTCTAACCTGCTGTTGAGAGACAAAAGGCATCCCTAATAACATGGGTTGTACTTGTGGTAAGACTGTCATCAACGCTATAGATGACACTGGTGCCGCCGAGGGAATTAAAGCGATTGATGGTACCATTTGTTGCATTGACGATGTTGAAACTTCTGTTGTTTGTACTGTAGAACGTTCCGACGGCACATTTGCCATATAATCCATTGAAGGCTCTGTTAATATGTTTTGTATTAAAGGTACCGTCTGTGTTTGTTGCATTTGTTGTATCTTTTCAATTTGATGCAATTGTTGCATTTGCTGCATTTGCTGCATTTGTTGCATTTGCTGCATTTGTTGTATTTGTTGTATTTGTTGCATTTGTTGCATTTGCTGCATATGTTGCATTGCTGTTAATATTTGTTCAGATGACATTGTTGATGATTGTGGCTTAGATTGTGCTAGTGGCACGTGTGGGGCGGATACCGTTGGTATTTCTGACGATACGTTTTGCGCAGGTGGTATGGATTGTGTTTCTTGAGTAGGTTCCATTGCTACCAAAGAGGGTCCTGATGACATAGATTGCATTGATGACGTTTGTGGCATTGGTGTTACTGTCGCACCCGATATTGTTATTGTTGGCTTAGGTTGTACCGAAGGCTTTCCTTGCATTGGAGTCGTTGAAATTATTGACTGTGGTATAGTTGGTTGCGCCCGTGGTTGCGTTGATGACATATATTGCGAAGAGGGTATCGATGAGGTTGAAAAAGTAGAATACCCATGTGTTAGATGAGGCATTGATGTTATACTCTGCACCGAAGATTCAGTTGATATTGGAGAAGTATAATGCGGTTGTTGCTTTAATGCGATCGATTGAATTGATGTAGAAAATATTGTTGGCATAGATTTTCCACACATTGTCGAAGCCGATGCTTGTGATGATATTATTGAGTTTGGTGATTTGGCTAACGTCTTGTTATTAACACTGTAAATTGATTCCATTGATTGGCTTTGTGATGCGGTTGTGGATGGTACTATATTGTACGTAGTCGATGTTGTAGAATATTCGGTTGGCATTTGTTGAACAACTAGATCTGGTGCAATCGCCGAACTTGTTGGATTCAATGTTGACAACGTTGTTGCCTCTGACATTGTTGTTAAAGTTTGCTGTATATTTTGCTTTACCTGCATTTGATGCACATGAGAATATGATGGTGAATATGAAGACATTCCCTGAACTGACGACGCAGTTTGATTGATTGTACGCTGTTCCGTCAACTCAGAAGACAAATTGCCTAATGGAATTTGATGCATCACGAGATTGGGTTGTACAGATTGATCAAGTAGCATAACATTATTTGTTGATTCTGATGGCGTCGGTAACATAGTTTGATCTGATAGTTTCCGTTGTAGAAATGACTCTGACTGCATATCTATTGGAATTTTATGGATTCTTTGCTCTAGGTCTAAATGATTCAGTGGCGCTTCATTTATACTTAACTCTGGTGGCAAATGATCCGATGACATTTCATTTACAGATTGCTTTGCCTGCATAGATTGATCCAATTCCATTCGATACATTGACGAATCTGAAGGCATACTTGACATTGCATACATAAATTGATCGGATGGAATCCGTTTCATAAACGGCATAGATATTTCTGATGACAGTCGATGCACCGATTGCCCTGATTTTGTATGTTTTGGTCCTTGATACGTTATTAACTCTGGTGGCGTCGTTGGTGTTGATAAGAATAGCGACATGTAATCTGTTATCGTCTGTTGCCTTAGTGAATCTTTTGACGTAGATTGATTTGACAACATTTTATGTTCTGATGGCTCAGACGACAAAGATTTTTGATCTGATGGCACCTTTGTTGTTGATGGCATTATTTGTATAAATGAGTTACTTTGCAAAGATGTTTCTGATGATCTTGATATCCTAGAATGCTCAAGTTGCATTTTTTCGGTCAATGGTTCTACCTGCAGCACTGGCGCCTGAGATCTATCTAAAGACGTTCGATTTGGTTCTTGTGGTATCTGTAGTGTTTCGGAATTTAATGATATAGATTGTTCTTGCACCGTTTCGTATGGTAATTCTTTTGATGGTGTAGAAATTTGTGTTTCTGGCATTTGATAATATAAATCTTGGGACAACATTGCAGATGGTTCTCCTAGTTTTTCGCACACTGTTTTTTCTAACGATTTTATCATTTGCTCTTCCGTTTGTGGTTGTTCCAATGGTATAATATATTTTTCTTGTGGCTTTCGGTCGCTGAATTGTTCTGATTGCATCGTAGACTGTTCCTCTGTCCTTTGATCTATTGGTTCTTCAGCTAAAACTGTAGTTTGTTCTTGTGATGTTCGGTACATTGACTGCCTTGATTGGATTCTAGGTTGTTCTTGTTGTAATCGGAGCATTACTTGTTCCGATGGTATCTTAGGTTGCTCTTGGAATTGTGATTGCTCTGAGGGCAAAGTAAATATTTCTGGATTTGTTTGGTACTCAGTCTGTTCTAATGGCAGTTTAAAATATTCTAATGCGTTTAGTTGAGTTACTTGTTCACCTGTCCTTGCAAAATGTTCTGGCAGTATCCATTGCATTGTAGATTCGGTTGGTATTGTCGAATTTATAGACATCGACAATAGTGTTGGACTAGCTTGATCTAATGACATTTGACGCAGATTTGACGTTGTTGACATAGACGATATAGGTTGATTTAATGGCTTTCCTGGTAAAGATTTTTCTGAAAAATATTCTAATGAAGTCTTCAGTTCAGATGAATTTGTTTGCTCTACAGGTATTTGTTGCGTTTTAGGTTTTGGTTGTACTTTTGAGATTGAGGACATAGATTGTTCTAGTGAATGTGTATAAATTGATGTAACTGATGGCAAAGTTGACATTGGTGACATAGAATATTCTGGTCTCGATTGCACATTAGCTTTAGAGAATGATATTGACAATGATGAAGTTGATTTTTCGTTTGATGCACCATATATTGTTGACTCTGACAACTTTTTTAACGGCATAAACTGTCCTGATAAAGACTCTAAAGGTTTGGTTCCAGGTTCTGGTGCCACTTGAGTTATTCCAGACTGTGTCGGCAATGTACAATATTCTCGTGGTATCCGATGTGTATCGCGGTCCGATGATATGGATAAAAGTTCATTTGGTTTTTGGTGTATTAGGGTTTCCGATTGTACCATAGCATATTCTGGAGATAAAAACTGTCCAGTGGAGTGTAAGGGTGCCATAGAATGTTCTGCAGACGCCAGGGACATTCTGGTCTCTAGCAATATTGAAGAATGTTCTGGTGGCTTACGCTGTGATATCGTAAAACAGTCTGGTGGCATCCCATGTATAGGGGATTTTGGTGAATATTCTAATGTCATTTGATTTATCGTTGAATTTGGTGGCACCGTATACTTTTCAGTGGGTATCTGGTACATTACAGACTCTGGGAATCTCATAGAATGTTCTGATTTCATTTCATGCGATTTTATCGTTGGCTCAGATGATACAGTAGAACATTCTAGAGGCTTACGATGCATTACAATGTCTGATAATATTGTAGTTGTTATCGTTGTTGTTGCTGTATAATCTGTTGATGGCTTTCGACGAATAGTAGAAAATTTAGGGAGTATTTGGTCCGACGTGAGCTCTAAATTTTCCTGTGACCATCGTTCCTTTTCACACTGTGATGGCATTGCAAGATATTCCGTTGGTGGCCGGTACGTTATAGACTCTAATGGCATCGTAGGATTTTCTGGCGGCACCTGGTACATTGATAATTCTGATGGAGTGGTAGGATTTTCTGATGGCATTCGAATCGTTTTTGGTAATAATGTAGTATATTCTGGTGGCATTTGCTTAAAGTTGGAGTCTGATGATGTTATAAAACGATCTGGTAGCATATTATAGTGTTCTGATGGCGATTCATACATTCCAGACTCTAATGTAGTGGTAGAATACTCTGGTGGTATCCGATGTTTTATTGACTCTGCCGATGTCGTACAATTTTCTGCTGGAATCTGGTACGTTGTAGAGTCCGTAAGCACCGTAGGACGTTCTTGCGGAACGCGATTCATTGTTGACTCTGATACAATTGTAAATTGTTTTGATGGCATCCTGTCCATTTCCGACTCTGATGAAGGGGTATATTGTTCTAGTGGTATCCGATGCGTCGTCGAGTCTGTTAGCACCATAGGACGTTCTTGCGGGATGTGATACATCGTTGACTCTGGGTCAGTGGAAAAATTTTCCGAATGTATCTGCTCTGTGTCGGAAGATATCAATGAATATTCTAATGGCACCCGATTCAACGTTAAATTTAACGGTATTGAGGAATAATCTGAGAGCACGGTAGAACGTTTTAAGGGCACACAGTCCTTTTCAGACCCTGATGAAGTCGTAGATGGTTTTGGCGGTGTCCGATAATCTCTCCACTCAGATGGTAACGTACATTGTTCTATCGGTACCTGATCCGGCGCACAATGTGTTAGAACTGTAGAAGTATCTTGTGGCATAACTGAGTCTGATGACATAATAATCTGTTCTGGCGTCATTCGGTGCAGCATTGAGTCGGATGATATTGTAGGACGCTCAGCTAATATGCCAGAATATTCTGACGGTACCTGACTTGTTATAGGTTCGTGTAGTATTGTAGATTGTTCTTTTGGTATATAGTACATTGTAGAGTCTGATCTAATCGCGAAATGCTTTGGTGATATCCGATGTCTCGATGATTCTAACGGCACGGTAGAATTTTGGGACATCATCCAATGGGATCTTTCTTCTGGTGGCAACATAGTATGTTCTGGTGAACGCTGGTATACCGTTGATTCCGGTGGCATCGTAGATACTTCTCGTAGTTCATTACACGCCGCAACGTTAGATGACATAGAGGAATGTACTAGCGACTGGTGTAATATGGAATCTGTTGACTTCGTGAAATTTTCATCTGGTATCCTATGATTCCATGATCGTGATGTTATAGTTGAATTTTCTGTTCCTACGCACTTAGAGATCGGGTCCAATGGAACGGTACGATGTTCTGTTAACATTGTAAGCCTGTCAGATTCTGTTTGCTGCATTGAATCCGACATGTCCTTTATTGGCATAACAGTATATTCTGGCCTTTCAGATTCTACTGGCAGCATAGAAGTTTTTGGCGACTCCGGATGTAAGAGCGGCTCAGATGGCGTAAAACTATGTTCTTGTTGCGTCCCATGTCTTTCGTACTCTGACGAAAGATTACGATATTTTAACAGAATCCGGTGCTTTTTAGATGGGTACATCATATTAGAATGTTCAACTGGCATTTGGTGCGAAAATGAATGTGACGGATTTGTAAAGTATTCTGCTGGCATCCGAAACGTCATAGATTCTGATGATACTGTGTTATGTTCTCGTGATACCTGGTTCGATGTAGACTCTGATACGATAGCAGAAGGTTTTTTCAGCTTCCAATCTGGAGGTGAGTCTGACAAAATTGCAGTATCATCTTGCAGTAATTGTTGTATACCTAATTCTGAAGGCATTATAAGATCTTCTTGCTCCACTTGGTTTTTTGTGGCATCTGATGACGGGATACAATTTTCTAGGGGTGTCAGATGTATGGATGACACCCCAGAAAGTTCTCCTGGTACTTGATTTACCATTGACTCTGATGATGTCGTGCCTTTTGGTATTCGTTCTAATGTCAGGTCTGATGGAGTTATATAATCATTGTTTGGTATTCGGTCCAAAGATAAGTCTGATGGCCTTGTAAGCTGTTCTTGTTGCATCCGATGTATCGTTAAATTCGAAGGTGGTGTAAAATATTCTGGTTGCATCTGCTGCATGTTTGAATGTGGTAGCCCAGATGCATGCTCTGACATTGTATATATTGGCGAATTTGATCGATCTGAGTACAGTCGATACATCATATTTTGTTCTGATAAAGTCATGGAATGTTCTAGTGGTATATAGGTCATTGAATTTGAAGGAATTCGGTTCACCGTAAGATCTACAGGTATCGGTGACTCTTCTGGTAAAGAAGTCTGGCTTATTATTGATTTCGACAGAAATGATGGCGCAGGGCGCGTAGATCGTTCAAAGGTCATTCGATTCTGAAATTCTTCTAAATGCAATGCTGACACAGGATATTCTAACATCATTTCATCCCTTATAGAACCTGATGGCATCATTGAAGTTAACGGTACAGATTGTTCCGATGGTGTTTCTTCTACTGTACAGTTTGGCGGACCTGAAACTGAGATTATTGTGGATGGTTCTAATAGGGTTCGATACATTGTAGTTTCTGTTGGCGGCGAAAACGCAGATTGATCGAATGTCCTTTTTTGACCTGATGTCTCTGACGTGTTCGATAACATGGAAGATATAGTAAAATCTACTGGCTTCCGATACTTTGCTTGTTGTGATGGTGACGACGTTGATGATGATGCAGGCTGTTCTGTTGAGAATCGCTGCATTAAGTTTGTAGTTCTTTCTGGTAACATCGATGAAATTGAGTGTATAGATGACTGTGTGTCTAAATTTTGTTTAAAAGGCAGTGATAGATTAACTGGTACGGTAGATAAGACTGAAGATTTTATAGGCAATGACGACAAAGTCGATATTGAAGGCTTGGATGACGTTGATTGAACTGTTTGTAACATTGATCCTTGGGCCATTGAAGACATGGTCGTTATAGGCACTCTTGTCATGGACGGCATTGTGACCACCGATGCAGATACAGCCACTGACTGTTCAGCAAGAGAAGTAAGCGCCAGATTGGTCTGGGTTTCAAAGACATCCAGCCGCGGATATTTTGCCTGATTTAAAGATGCATTTGCTTGAACCATGGTTGATTGCGTGACTCGTTGAAACGCTGAATATCCGGATGTTGAGAAAGGATAACTCCCAATATTTGATTGATAAAATCCTTCTTGGTTTGATGTAATCACACTTGGACTGGAATTCAGAGTGGGACTGGGAGATAAGTTAGATGAACTGTAAGTTGGTTCTGCAAATGATCCAGTTATATGTTTGTGGGCTTCTGATGGCTTTATTGGGATCGGTTCTATTGGCAACTGTTTTTGCGGTGTTGACTTTTCTTCTGATGCTAGCGGCTGCGATTCCAGGGAAGTGGTGGATTCGGCTGGAAAAAAAGAAAATGTCATTATTAACTATTGGCGTTCAGAGGGTATTGTCTCAATATTATATAATGCTCAAAGATCAATGAACCTTGAAACCTAAAAAGTAAATTGTTACTACAATTAAGTTACAATTACTACATTTAAAACTAAGTTATTTCAGTATTATTAAAAAGTTAAGATTTTTTGATTGTTACAAAATAATATATTATCTAAGTATGTATATTATTAAAACATAAAATTAATGACAAACACAAAGAAATTTAAGAAGATAACCTGGATAGCTCTTAACTTTCAAAAAAAAATTTAGAACTATCGGCTAAATAACTACTAATATTAGTTACTACAGAAGTTCTTTTAGAAACTTATATCTGTCTATAAGATTTAAGGTTAGGTTTATAGGTTTAACAGCTCTATTTATGAAAGCTCAGCTTTATTTATGAAATAATTTGTCACAACCAAAAAGTCAAACATTACGGATGACGAAATTTTGTTAGTTCTAATCTTTGGCTTAACGTCATTTTACAAAACAAAATAAAACAGATGTAAAGAACAGCAGCGATTAGGCTGGTGGGGAAAATGTGTAGAATCCGTACTAGATAATTATTATATTATAGTTATTGACTGTTTCGTTAGTCGAGAGGTTGCAAAGCTCAACTGCTGATCGAGGAGTCCTGGTTTAAAATCCCGGGTCGAATACTATTATTTTTCCAATAGGAAACTCTTAGCGATAAGAGTAGCTCGGAGTCTGAAATTGTCCCCGACATTAACAACTGAGCTTAAAGAGTTCCAGGATGAATTGGAGACTAATGTCCTCAATTCCTTATACGTAACGATGTATTTACTAATGCAGATAGGACTACACTTTCGAAGTATTCACGTGGGTTAAGCTCTTCGCCTGTGCGGACCCTAAATATTTCAGTCATTTCAGAGTGACGATCGAAAGCAAAGTTCATTACAGCCAACTAAAATATCACATGCATTCACTAGTAGCACCTGCGAAGCAGATCTATGCCGATGGAGATTACTATAAGAGCTTTCCAGCCAGTTGATAACCCTGAAGTTTCTAGCGACGTAGCTTTTGCACCTTCATGTGATATGGTCGCTAAGGCAGTGGTCGATTGGTCACATACGTGTTATAAATCTGTTGTCGTTCTGACAGCCGACGGCTTTGTTTGTTACATTTAGGAAATTGTTAAAAATGCTGTCTTAGATTCCTTTGTGCCTATACCAAGCATTTAGGAAATAAAACTCGGGAAACATAATTAAAATCAATTCAGTAGTCGATTTCGTGATGCGGGCACAACAGGAAACCTCGGTATATCATTCTATCCATTTAGGTAATTCCCACATAATAATACGTCGTTTATTACATTTTACTGGAAGATTTTTGAGTGGCCGGTATCACCACTCTTCAAGCTGTCGGAATTTTACCAAAATCGATTTCGTGGTTTTAATATATTATATGTAATAGAGATAGACAGATTGACAAATGAAATTCCTTTCACTTGTGCATATTAATATGGACGAAACAGGTTGGTTGATGTAGGTTACAACGGGAGGCGGAGACTACAAGAATACACTTCCCGCTCTCAGAAGCCCCTAAAAGAATCCATGATCTGCGAATCCCAACTCGTATGCTTAGCTTGGGGATTATGGGCAAAACACAGTCAGGGACCGCCAGTAGACTTAGACGGACTGATGATGATGATGATAATAATAATAATAATGCAAAATGAATATTTAGTATCTAGAGAATACTCTGTCAGGGTTCTGGTGAGAATATAGAGATAAAAACAATTGCAATAGAAATGTTGAAAAATGTTTATTTCAGCCAAAATATTACATGGTTTATATTTCTATTACAGTTAGATAAACACATTCGTAACTAAAACACATTTCAGAGAAAAATAAATTAAATAATTTTAGCTAATTTCTGTAGGATTTCGTCTGTTGATTCCGAAAATAATTATAAAAGAAATCGTATCGCCCACCAATTTTTCATATTGCGACATTATATTATAAAAGTAAATTGTATTAAATAAAAAGGATAAAAAATACTTTGAGGCGTTTAAATATTTTTAAATTTTAATACTTGCTAGTTATAAGGTTAGCAACACTATTAAATGCGATCAGGTTGGTAGTTTTGGTAAATTGTAGAATTGTTTATTATCTCCCTGTTACTTTAACCACACATTTTATTGTATTGCGTTGAATCTGCTTAAGTCACAGTTCAATATGGATAAACGGTGGTTGTAAAATTCACTTAACAATAAAAAACGTAATATCTTGCCAGCCTTTCCCGAAGGGGTAGGCTGAGGAGTATAATACACTCCCACGTTTCAACAGTTACGTTTGCGTCCCGTGAAATAGATGGTGGGCTATACACCGGGCACACATTCAGACTCCGTATCACTGCTACAAAATTCTAAAATGGAAAAATCTAATAGTATCCGACCCGGGATTTGAACCCAGGACCTTCCGATCGGCAGTCGCGCTCGCAACCACTCGACTAAG
>DWDT01000423.1:0-21345 GCA_018245595.1 Microceris scylla
ATTAACAATCAGTACTGTGGGAAACAATATAAAAAAGATTCAAATCACAAATCTATTTTTTATTTTATCTATTGCCAGTCATAGGTATGTTAACCTGCGCTAATGAACTAATACTCATTGCCTCATGTCCATATGTGTATCTAAGATACGTATGGAGCTGTGAAATTCTGACATACTCATAGAAATGTTGGTTCTACAATCGAAGGAAATAGAAGCAACAATGAATCTTATATAATTTTATATTATGCACGTAGAAAATATAGTGGTATTGTTTTCAATTCGTTTCAGTATATATGTACATTGTCAGGTAACGACATTTGGTACATACATGAATTCTTTTGTGATTTATATTATTAATACTTATTTATTATAATTGTAACTTTTTTGTTGACTGTACAGTATTACGTCCTACATATGAACAAGTATTTGATTCCACTACTTGGAGCTACGTATAATGTATACATACATATATATACTTCAATCTGCGATTGTAGAATTTTGGCACGATAAAATATATTATATTAAGGCAATGTTTGCCAGCAGTATCTTTAGTAGATATGTACAGCTAGGAAAATAATGTACTAATAAAAGTATAATATATAAATTGTAAGTTGAGTGAGTAGTAGATTAAATGTGTATTTTCAATAACATTTTGTAACAATGTTTCCAGATTGAAGTGTTGCCAAGTGAATGGGATCGAATTGGCAGATAAATAGACATTGTGCGTACCACGCATTACTCACCAGCAACACCAACGGAGCAAACTGTTTCTGCAACAAAGGAAAACATAAATTTATACAACTACATATAAAACTTTTTATGAAAAGCACTATAATAAATGTGACACAAATAACATAAATTAAAGCTATCGTCTGTCAAAAAAAATGACGCCTCGCTCTAAAAACAGGTTTCGAATCTAAAATTTAAAATATTCATATATACTTGTTTTTTTTTTTAAGTAAATAAGTAATGTTAAGAATAAAGAGATCGTTAAATGTCCAACAGTTAAATGAAAATTCATCGTTACTTGAGTAAGTCTATGGAAGTTCTTTCACTTTTTTCAAGCGTACATATAGTAAGTATACGTAAAGCAGTACGATGAAAGTTAAGTTTTAGAATTCAGCCTTAGCAAGTCCATACGCTTTATTGTTCCATTCCCTCATAAAATGTTTCAAGTCATGTGAAATCTGTTAACCCGCGATTGACTATTGTGGCAGGCTTCGAACTTATCACGTTTTACTTTAAGATGAGGCGTGTATCCAACAGTGGACCAAGACATGGCTTAAAGATAAAATATTGAATAAATTATTTTAATCTAGCACATCGTAATTTACTTTGAAACGAAGGCAATCGATAAAGAATATAGTTACTTCATAGTGAAAAAATTGAGAGCTCCACTTCACACTCGCGCGTACACATGTGAATGCAGCGCGTATACAGCGTTACATTGCACGTTAGTTTCAAGAAGGTCAACCTCTAGGATGTGGACAACAAAACGTTCATTTGAAATAAAAATATTCATCATGAATGAATAAACAATTCCACGTTCATAGCGTTAATCAATGAGTTGCATGCAGGCAACAGTGCGAGTCGATGTCGAGCTCATTGATCGATCGACTCGATAGGCACAACTACACGCGCGCCGTGTCTGTACACATGCGCACGCGCAAACAAAACCGGATGGCGCACACTCGACCGGCCGCGCATGTGCGCGTGCGTGAGCAAAGGATTTCCTACCGCCCCGCGCCCCCGCAGACCTGTTGCAGTGCTACTGGAGTTACGCCGCATAGTTACCAGACTCGATATGCCTGCTCTCCGCCGCGCCGCGCCGCTCTGTCACAGATAAGCTATGGGTACAGTGGTTCAGTTTATATAAAAACATTAACTTTTCAACGCTTATAAAATTATTGTGGTACAGATTATTTTAGGTTTTCTCCTCGTGCTCAAATTTTAAAAAGCTGTGTAATTTTGCACTGTTTAAGTAGTATTGTTTAGTCTATACAGAACTCGCTATTGGATGTATGTATATTTAACGTTTCTTACGTACAAACACCAAAACGCTTCAATTAATTTCTTATAATAATTAATTTATGTTCATTAATAATTAATAGCATGCTACATTCATAGAATGTAGCATGAATGTCCATACATTTTTAATTACTACTTCATTAATGATTTAATTAACGTTTATAGACTTCTCGCCTTGCAACTTTTTTCAACCCACAACTTAAAAATGATAGAAACTTTTGACAAGAATTATGAAGTAAGAAAAAGCATTGAATATTCAGATAATTTTTTTAGACAACTTTTTCCGCTTAGCGTGTTCTTGAATTATTAGTCTTTTGTTATTAGTATTTAGCACAAATTAGGTATAATTATGAGAAAACCAAACAGGGAAATTCTTTTTTTCTATCACATTGTTATTACCAACGTTTTTGAGAAATATATTTTAATCATTTGTACGTAATTCTGGGTAAATAATAGGTACTACACACATACGTAAGATCTTATGGTTTATATATAGTGACATTATTTACTTTTTACAGTTCTGTCACTTAGACAACAGCTAGGCACACAGTACGCTTGATAAAAAGTAAGAGAATACAGTTACCTAAATTAGAAATTTGCTTTAAAAGAAGTTCCAATATATAATTATGTATATATGAAGCAATAACTCTACAGCTACGTAAATACCCTTTGTTATAGATCAAAAAGCAAACTTTATCACACAAATTAACGAGTAAAAAATATTGTTGGCCTCTATCTACCCTTCTCACTGTACCTACGTTTAGATCTCCATATGTATGTATGTATCTCATATGTCCATGGGCGGAATGATAAAAGGACCGAAGATGGTCATGTTCATGTACTTATTCATACTATGTACCTATGTATTGTGTACGTAGTAGTTTCTATATTGATTTACTTATATGAACTGAGTTAGTTTTCGTTTTAACCATAGTAAGAATCCAATGTAAGTGAACTTCTGACGTGTCATATATTCTGCAGAGGTGTGCGGCGGGCGCGAGTCCACGCACACATCAGCGTTCGAACACTTAATTATCACAGCGAGCTCGTGAAATTGCCGCTGATCTTCCCTGCTCTCATCGACATTATATTAATGTATCCATACATAAAATTTAACCTGCATTGCTAAGAAATTTATCCACCTTTTCGTATTTCGGCGATAATACCAATGTAAGTGTTACCAGCGAAATGTATGTAGATATGTATTTACATACCTACATACAACACACTTAATACCTACATAACAAATATTTACATATACAATATCTAAGTATTAAAAGTTGGTTACACATTGTAACGGGGTAACGGTATTTTTATAAAAATCCATTGAGCCAGTAAACGCTTTTTATATTATGAAAACAAGTGGCGGTATTACCACTCTTTTTTTCTAAAATAAAATACTGTACAATTTTTCGCGGAAAAGCGAGAGTAGCGTTCTTAAGGTAATCATTTTATATTTCAGTATGTTTCTAATCTTCGAGCATACTTGCTTAGTAATACAAATCAATATAATGAATAATAATTAATCTAGGGTGTTTTATCGTGATTTTCATTTTCAAAATACAGCGTGAAATACACTGGGCATATAAAATCCTTGAAATTGAATTAAGCAACTATTATAACGTTGCTTGCAATTTTCAGTTCTATTCTGATGGTTTTAAAGTTTTAAATCGTAATTTCACTATCAACGGATGCTGATACATGCTGCACATACAAAAGATATTATTGTTCTTATATAATGCTTTCTAATGCCACTTTAAAAAGCAGGCACACAAATAACTTAGTTCCCGCTATTATACATACATTGGATATTTAAGCGCTTGACATGAAGCGCTTATAGCCTTAGCTAGCGATCTGTCAATTCAAACTAAAGCGGTCAGATGTTGGATTTGTGACCATCATGGAATAACATTCATAAGTTTTAGAGTATCACCGAACAAATTAAGTACACTGAACTTTTATCGCTACCTAAAAAGCAATCAGTCCTATTGTACGCTACCAGGTTTTAAAACGATCTAATAGTGGGACTGGCTTCTTACCTATTTATAGGTATAGTCTTTACTTCTAACTGAACCGACGATATTAAGTGGGTACTGTCCCGAATCCTAAGAAACGATTGATTTGAGCAAACAGAATAAGTTAGACATCACTAGAGTTAAAAATAATAAAAAATATTACATATAGAAAGTAGGTATATATTTGAATTCACATTTTTCAAAATACAATGTAATATCGTACGTACAGATAAAGTTTTCGCATATTAAGCCGCGGACAGGGCGCGTTGGCGCTCATTGGGGAGGCTTATGTCCAGCATGGATTGAAATAGGCTGATGATGATAATGATGATGTTATGAAACGTGTTTTCTATAATGCAGATGTACTTATTTGTATAGGATTTTAGGAAATACACGGTAACAACGCTGAAAGTACCCGAATCGCCTTGTAATCTTTACGGTAGGTACTTGTTTTGAATTATTGAACTTAAGATAGCTTATTGAGTGCTTAATTAATGTGTACCTAACTTTCATAATGCATAATTATACGGGCATCTCATTAGAGAGTCTACAGTGTCTTAGACGTGAATAGTGAAACTATAATGACGTCAATTTGTATCTGAATAAACAATATCTATCTAAGTACCTACGCATGCGGTAACCGCCTGACAGTATTATAAAAATGTCTAAATAAACGCGTACCTACCCATAAAAAAATATGTCTAGATAAATTAATCATTTTTTTGTTCCGTCCGTGTATGTCCGTGTGGGTAAAATGGGGGGAAATTAGAAAATTCAAAATCATAAACCATTTAAGACAGACGTAGGATGTCGCATAAGATTTTTTCGCATTCATCTTGTAAGATATCATTGTTTAATAAACATAGGAAAGAAATAACAAAAATGCCCTTAGGTCTGTAAGGATACAAATATTTGGAGCTTGACACTCTCTGCCTGCCCTGTAAGGGTCTTGGTAAGACTACACAATAATAGGGTGCCAAAAGGGAAACTAGGACATGAAAAAATAGTTTGCCTTATTTTTTTCAATTTATCGTAAATTAACCGTTTTAGAATTTACGATTTATACAAAATTAATAATTTTAGATGAAGGCCTTTCTTTAGAATCGATCTATTCATCATTGAAAACTACATGTATCAAAATTCTCTATATACCTTAGTCACGAAGCTCAAGAAACACAAACAAACAGCCAGATAAGCGATGTCATCGATGAAACGATATTATGTAAGTTTAGTCATATTATTTTTACATTAATTTTTTAATATGTATATACACAACTGTGCATCACTTATTATAACGTAAATACCATCAAACAATGTTACATTTATCAAATATTACCATACTCTACGCTGTATATGCAAAATCATGTTAATAAATTAAATGGCATGTAAAAACAAAAGAACGCGATTTTCGCAAGCATCATTCGCATGTTATATCAAATCAGTATGTCTGTACAATTACGGACGTAAAAATAATAAGTAAATGTTGTAGCCGGCGACGGCTCGCCGATGGCCTCAGGCTCTAACGCGGTGAAAAAAACAGGTAGCGCCGTTCCGCCGTATCGATCTTTATGTTATTTTTCTTATTTATCTTTTTTATCTGGGCCTCGCTCCGAGACTCGACTCGAACGGAAGTTGTAACGATTTTTAATCGCACCGAGTGTCTCGGCCGGCCGGTTCGTGCGCCGGCTTCGGACGACCAGTTTGTATCTCGATATGCTTATATATTATTATTACTATCTGCTCTTTTTTTTCTGTAAACAACCACCGGAAACGGACGAGAGAACGTAGTGCCCTGGAACACATATCTTCCATTAGGTCCCTCTGTTCTCGGTAACGATAAGTGAAGATAACGTCGCGCTGACAACCCTGAGAGGTCTCGATATGTATGTACGATACCAAAACGAATGCGCCACTTAATAAGTGTAAATAGTATTAATAGTCTCGCGATCGGTGTAGTGACAGCATTTCATTGATGTGGACGCGTCTGATGTTGGGCGGCGCGACCAATGTCAGCAGCTGATGCCGTATAAGACTGCTGTGTACCGCGACGATGTATTTTTGTAACATTTTTCTGCCAATAGCGCGGCGTGGGCGCGTGCTAATGGCCCGAAATATCCACATTCTCGCCGCCCACCCGCAACATCGAGAATATTACTCCATAGATAAATTATTCTTAATCTTATGCTATTTTCATAAAACCAAGGATCGATCGATGGGTGTATAGCCTGCGAATCTGCTACAAGAAATAGTGCTTGGCTAACTGTCAAACGTGGTGTAATAAATAATGTATACCTACTGTCATACTTACTGTAATAACAATTTTGTATTTACGAGTAATGACAATACAGTTGAAATAATTATACACAAATTTATGTTTAATTGGTTTGATAGTAGTGTGTAAATATTTTTGTTGTTCGGTAGCCAATAATCTAAACAAGAAATGTTACTCACATAGACACCAATATGTCGAATAAAATTATTATAATCTAATTATGTCCCCGCTGAGGATCTATCTCTGCTGACAAGAATGTCTGCTTGAAGGAGGCCTGGAGAGGCTGGAGAGTAAGCGGTCAAGATCTGTCAAGGATTATGAATACTAAAAACAAATGTTTTACTATTCATAGTCATTGACAGTAATGATACCCAAACTGAAATATCGTCACCATCAAGATATTCCATTTATTCACACCTATATTATATAATATGAATACGTATATAACACGAATATTTGAGTCACCTCAAACACAACCATCTAATCCTAAGTTTGGCAAAGCTCGTGCTTTACGTGGCAACTGATAAAGTGCATAAATTTCTAAATACATACATACCCAATTACCCACTAGAGACAATTGAACACCTTATGATCTATCATACAATTGTCTATCATACAATTGAGTGAGAATCAAACCTACAACTACAGATTAACTGTTATGTTCGCTAAACTCTGAACCAAAAGTGTATGTATAATCCAGGTGACAGGGAAATAGGAGAATAATAAAATAGAAGTGTTCGCTAAATAGTACGTAGGCTATCTATGTAGCTACCTGATCATGCTGCAACCGAAATCTACGAAATACGAGTTTGCTTTTATACTTATACTGTACATATCTAAGATTTATTTCCCTTTTTAGTTTAAATTTTGTCATATACATATATAGACACTAAATTTGTCTTGCCGTTTGCGGGGAATTTTATTGTTGGTACGTGTAAAAAAAGGAAAACTTTCATGTTCAAGAAGAGCTCTAAACATAAAGTTTATATATATAATAAAATAGCGCAAGTAGAATATTAATAAAACGAATTAACAAGTATCTACTTACTACATTATAGTTGCACAATGCAACGACAATTACATAATGCCCTTTTTAAGCAGAATAATTTTAAAGTAAAACCTATCCCGTTTGAAAATATTTGAACAATCATAAAGCTGAAGATCTCAAAAGCCTCACTCACTCCGAGTCCGCAGCGGGAGACGTGGCGAGCGCAGTGTCGCACTGACCGTTCCTTTGTTTGCCAAACAAATATCCACCAACATCGCTAAGTTCACATAGCGTAAACACGCTGTTTGAACAGCTGACTACGGAACACAAAATTCAAGGATTACAGATAATGGTTAGATACTTGCCGATATAACTTCCATGTGATATAATTTCATTTACCATCTCGATTTCACTTTCATTATCGTTATAATATTAAAGTTAGGCGAAACAAAAAGTTATTAACACTTTTGACATTTCGAATTGTTCTTCCATGATGGATGCAAATATTATTATATTAAAAGTTTTGATTGCGTAGATATTATCAGTTTTATGAGGAGTTTAATTAATAAAACACACACTGCGATGATCGCTTGCGCCGCAGTTTGGTCTGTTTGGCCGGGAAGTGTTGGTAGTAGACTAAACAAGATTCAGACAGTGTTTACGTAAAACTATACGCTCATTCGTATACATAATACATGCTTAGACCGATACCCGAGATTAACAATTGAATTTTAACAAATATCGAGTAAATATTAATCTTTGATTGCTTAAAGCTGTGCTTATTCATATACGGAGACATGCATGTTTTCATTGAACTTTTTGTTAGGATAACTAAGAACTTCAGTAAATCTTAGTTTAAAGTCTCTATTATTATTTAATAACACAACTTGTAGAGGCGCTGAAGGCGTAGAGTCCCCGCTGTCACGCTCGGCCGCTTGCCGTATTTATATCCCTTTTAAACTTCCGCTCCTTATGTTTTCACTGACAGTTTACTTAATCTCTAAAGGATTCCGACATAAATAATTTACACAACCAATCGTAGCTGTCGACGGTGTTCAACTTTAATGTTCATTTACAATACATTTTCGAGTTAGAGAAAAAAAAAGTGCTTCCGGTAATGAGGACTCTGAAACGAGTATATAATATTTTGAAACGAATTTAGATTAATTAATAATTTTATTTAATAACGTACCCAATGTTCCCAACTACAATGCATTTCCCGTTGTTTTAAATGCCATGTTTTCCAAAAAGGCGTCGAGATTCGATTCCCAAAATCGTAACTACGTTTGAGTTACGAATAACAAGTTTTACGAAGCTACGAATATGAAACTTTAAAAAACAACCTCAAAATGAAACATTGCGATCTCATACATACCACTTATAGCAATATAATTGCTCTATGAAATTAAATTCTGACATAATTAGATTTTAATGATTGACGGTTCGGAGAACAAGCATGGATACAGAACCAGTTTAATAAATCATATGAAGCATCAATTACAATCTTGAGGGTTTCGTTTACCGGTAAATTGAAAAAGAGTTCGTACCTACACCTCGAACACAAGTGCTCGTAAGTGAGCCGAAATTCGGATGTGGTCTTTTGAGTTCACCATGACGCTTCGGTTACACTTTGTAGGCTTTATACGTACGCGTTGATGTAAGGCTACAATGAAATTGTTGATTAAACTCTACCTCGGAGATGTACATATTTACAAAGCCAAAAAGTACGAAAATATTTCCCGCTTTTCATAACATCAACAACCCTACATCTGTTTAATATAATGTATGGGTCAGGGCACATATAAACAGAAAGAATTACTATATGAATAGTAAATATTCAACATCATCAAAAAACCCATTTTTATTGATCGCTATTGGAAAAAAGTTTCTTCTTAGGGTGAGAAGGATTAAGCCCTATAAGTTACCACAATGGTGAAGCGAGAGTATGTAGATTTCAATCTAAGCCATTTGATCATTTACGGTGATCATTTAATCTTAGATCCCACAGTATTTGCCAAAGCAAAACGTACGCGCCAGGTTTTAAGCCCAAGACCCGCCCAGAACAAATTTGCAGAATGGAAGAACTGAGTTGAGATGGAAGTTCTAAGACTTCTAAGCAGGATTCATGTCAGTCTAAAATACTTTCTTTAAAAAAATGTTAAAACATTAACAATTTTATTACACTATACAAGTTCGATCTGATAACTAAGACTGCTAATTTCCCGCTCTCTGTTGGTATATAAAAAAAAACTTTTATCCAACAGCAATCCTGTTGGAACGTATGAAGCATACCTCCAGTGCACCACACGCATGGATAAGTTTAACGGAGTACGCAATTATGATGATTAACAAAACTGGTTCTCGTCGCGGTGGCAGGACGTGCTCACCTCGATCTAACACTAAGATTTACTCGCACAGACAGTTCACTTTTCTACGCTTATCAGTTTACTTGCGACATTACCATGGACCCGGCTGAACGATGTCGGTTTCCTTTGCTTTTACCGTCCGTATTAATAACATGTACCTAGAAAAGCATAAGACGTTAATTTCGTAAATGTTGGAATATCGCAAACATATGTTATTAATATTATGGATAGCACTCTTTTAAAAAATCCGACCGTGATCTGATCAATGAATATTCAACTTAAAATGTATGAAAAAGTAGATAATATAATATGCCTACTGCAAATATCTTATTACTATTATCTAAATATAACTATTTAATGATCGAATGACGACGAATGATTATCCAATGAAGCTTCTTACGACAAAGCTATTTCTATGAATTAGGCGTAATTAACGTGTAGATTTTATTATATCAGCGCGAATCACAATATGTTGTGCGTCACACTCAAGTATTTGGAATTCGCGTACAATTTCCGTCTCAGAAGCTACGCGGTGACGAGCCGTCGCTTGTACACAGATAAGAAACATAATGTATTATCTGTAATACTCGAGAAGAAAAAATATTTGGTCAACACCAAGGCCATGCGTTACGCGGAACTCTAGATACTACGAACGGATACTTAAACGGCGTGAAAAATATTATATATTCGTAACGCTCCATATTAACTACGCGAGTTTAGCAATGTCAAATAAGTTACTGGGGACGTTTTGAGGACGCTCGCTACTTTAGATTTATGATCTGATAACACAATATCTATGTATTTACCAAGCATTGAATCTCAAATTTAGCCGCGTGTACTTGGTTTTGATGACTTTCATTCACACATGTTTCACATAATGCTTTGTATGTAAGTACTTAGATATACGAGTACTAAAAATGTAAAGATGGCCGGGAAAGGAATATTCCCACTTGGTGTAATATTATGTACTTATATTCATTTTATTATATAAAATATTTATAGAAAAAAAAGATAAATGCGCTAAAAAATCTCCCTCTGTGATACATATGTACCTACTCGTATATCTATCTAGTACCTTTAAACAGCAATTCTTGTATATATGTATAGATATAATCGGAATCTTGGAAACGGCTCCAACGATTTTCATGAAATTTAGTATGCTGGGGATTTCGGGGGCGATAAATCGATCTAGCTAGATTTCATTTTTAGAAAATGCGTTTTATCCGTGTTTTCAGACAATTAAAAACTGCTCCAATATCTTTAGAATATGAAGGTAAATTTCCCCACCATCTACAAAGTTATAATAGCTCAGGTGGGAAATCAGGTGGCCCAGAAACTAGAAAATCCGGGTTCAAGTCCAGATGGCTTCAGTCCGATTATTTTTCCTCTTTTTCCAAGTTCCTTCTTTTGTGAGAAAAACTATTATTGGGAGCTAATAAAGATATAACGCATCTAATTCGTATCCAAAAAAGATTTAAAAATGCCGAGCTAAGCTCGGTCATCTAAGCTAATAGTTGTGTCTATGTATTATGAAAGGGTTTTAATATTTTTTATAATGAGTAAAGGATGTACAATTTCTCGATAAGAAGTTACATAAGAATAAGTGTATAAAGTATCAGTCTTGATACTCTCAAGACTGAAAAAAATGAACGCAGTCTCAGCGCGTGTATTATTCAACAGATATTCATAGGAGGACGAAATGACGTACGTAGCGACTTCCGTTCCGAATATGTTTGTCATGTTTTTGGATAATCTTACAGACGGAATAATGGGAATTCCTGTATCCCGTATTGACGTAGTTTCCAAGGAAGATTTTATATGATAATCGCTGTCTGGTTCTGGGAATGGACCTCCTATGTAATATGTCTACTAGTAAACAGATCCGTTGGGTTTTTGTTTAATGGATCGATATACCTACATGTATAAGGGTTATGCAGACTTAGACACATATGCAGTTAAGCAAAAATGTTAAGCTGTGACTTATATTTGATGTAAGTACCTACATATAATCTCCTTATTAGATAAATTAAACCCGATTTGTTTTGGCCTTCAAAACGTAAAATCATAGCAGACAGACAAACAGGCACCATAGTTTTTCAAATTTATGATGTTAGTGTTAGTAGGGCTCCAAGCTACTGTAGAGCGCTGTTGATAATATAATTACTTAGCTTATTTAATCGCAAAAAATATATACAAGTTAAAAATCACCCTGAGGTATAAGTTTAAAAAGTAATTCATAACACAAAGATGCTTTTGGTATCTATTTGCTTTTCATATCGATCAACGAAAACGTCCCCATCATACAAATTTTTGATTCAGCGACATAGAAAAACGTGTTCTGCACGCATACGACGGTTTAACGTCTATTAGTGTAGTACATGTAGCGTAGTAACTAATATTAGCGTAGTATATGAGTAACGTAATATAGGGTTTAATTTTAGCGTTACGCGACGAACGATTGGTGGTAAACAGGAACTGCGAGGTGGCAACTCTTCAACGCGTACGAGGGACATTACGCTTTATCTGTTGATGTTATTTTGTATTGAATTCCCATGAACATCTTATAAATCTTTATGTAAACCAGGAAACGGATATTCATATGTCTACTTTTTGCCTTCCATTTTGTCGGCTATTTACAAAAAATAGCGTGTTTTTGTAACCTGTTTCTCATCATAAAGTAATCATTATAAAGTAAGCATATAAGTAAGGAGGGCTCTAAAGTAAATTTCTGCACATAATATATACATAACGTATATACGTCAGACATTTAACGCCGAAAAGTAAGGATAATTCAAGTATATTTGACTATTAACAGTGAAAATAGAAACCTCGTCGTGCATACTTGGCATTCAATACTACATTCAATACTACAAATTGATGGTCGACACTACAATACTACAAACGGATGGTGATTAATAAAAATTGGAGTCTATCATGCACATTGACATGCACAAGAAAGTACTTGAAATAATGGTAATTTCATTGCAGATACATTATTCGTTCCGTTTTAATAACAAAAAATTCACATCGCCTTCATTTTTATCGTAACTAAGTCTACTTCAATTTATTTTCAAAATTATATATAGTTGCGTATCCGTATTGTATATGTATTTTTTATCCGTATTATAATAAAGAATATTACACATATCTATATTTGATAATAATCACCATGACGTATGTACGAACCACACGTCCTCTCAATCACCTAGAGCTAAACGGCGAAAATTCTAATAAGGAATTAAGTAATCCTTTGCACTGTTTAGATAAATAATCATCACACAATAAATAAATAAAAACATCGAAACCTAAAATTCTTAAACACACCGATTAATTTGTTAACGTATTGTTTTCAGATATAAACGGAATTTCCAATTTAATTATTAACAGCTGTACTGTTTTAAGATATAGTAACAACAAACGACTTAGTTTTTCTTACATACAAACATAAATATTTGTAGTAAAAATATTTCTTTATATTTTTAATTATACAAACATATTCTACTTTTACTACAGTAAATAAATATCAGATGATAGTTTAATTATAACCGTGCTTTTCTTGAAACGCATTTTCGACACAATTAATCTCTCTGGAGTACCAATCTTCTTTTGTTTTTAATAACATTTAAATAGCTAATTTGGTGACCAACCGCGAGTGTACCGGATATATGCGCCCGTTGAATGGTATTTATTTTCCTCGTCGAAAAAACGGCACAAAAACAGTCCGAAGCGACACATGGTCCGAGACAAAGGGCACGAATATGCGCTACAGATGTGGGGAACGCTCCCAGTAACAATACACGCTTTTTAATACCATTTTCGTACTATGCCGTCTGTCGTACATGAATAGTTATTTTAATATGTGCCCGCTTATGATATTAATGTGTAGTGTTATTGCAAAACGCCTGTTTGACCATTAAATAGGACTGGTCCTATAATTGTTTTACTATTTTGTGTTTAGTTAGTATTTATATACATATAAGTATATACATATGTATACACATATATGCTTAAACTTTGCACTGGCAGTTTTCGATGCGGTTTTCTGGCTATTGGCGTAAGGTTATGAAAAAGGATCTCAAATAGGTCAAAT
Source organism: Microceris scylla (assembly GCA_018245595.1). NCBI lineage: Eukaryota > Metazoa > Arthropoda > Insecta > Lepidoptera > Hesperiidae > Microceris > Microceris scylla. The sequence continues at coordinate 13,760 of DWDT01000423.1, forward strand.
AGGTATGATGGTCTTAGGGTTATGACAAAAAATCCAGAAAGTAAAAGACTTAAGCTTCTATATAACTTAAACATCCTGTAATACAAAAAAAATGTCAGGTTACTTCGAAACTTCTGTAATAATAATAATGTTATAAACCAGATCTTTGTGTAATTTACGCGTAGATAAAAAACAGCGTACCTAAGTGTTACTATATCACTACAATTATACTATAGTGTACGATTCGTTATTCAAACAAAACCGAACACATTGCAATTGTACAACCAAGTTACGAAAGGATGTTCAATGCTGTCGAATATATCCGACGTTGGTGCACGACCCGGCCCTCGCGTGCTCTGGTCACGACAGCCACACTTAGACACCACATACAACACATTAGCCGGCCACTGTTTAAACTCAGCTCTAATGGAACAAGCTAACAGAACAGCAACCGACGTTCGCCAGTGGACATTGTAAAGGCACAGACTTTGTAAGCGCTGTCGGTCTCTTCTTGTCGATGTCTATAATATTTTTATAAGTTATGACGTTAGAGTACAGAATTCTTATGGTTTATAAAAATTGTTGGAAATGACACAATACATATATGACATGTTAATTTTCTGGTCACATGAGCACGAAAATTTACAACTGAGCGATTTTATTTAAGCACAAATTTGTTGTTGCGTAGGAAGATTAGATAGCAAAAATTACGTAAAGGTTAAGTGATATACATGTTCTTTGTGCTGTCACTATTGAATAATAGAAAATAAACTATAATTATCACATTCTCAAGTGATTCAACATTGCTTCGAAATCGTGCAGCGCTCTAAGTTGATTCAATTTTATCAGTCCGCAAGTCAATATATTTATTGAATATTGTCTCCTCCAATACATCACATTTTGTTAAAAAATAAAAATGTTTAAGCATATGTGACATTTCTGATGTTTTTCAAATAGTGCTATTGATAAAATCTGATCTGCCGACTTCTTTATCAGTTCAATCGTATTTTGTTCTACCGTACATTTTTAAAATTTGATTATATAAAATAACATTGAATTTCTTGAGTTTTAAACACGTTTAATTTTCGCACGACTATCTAGAGCACAGCTAAACACATATGACTAGTTATTACATATTTCATATTTAAAATTACATTTTAATATATTCAACATCAGGTTAGGTCGAACAGGCGTTTCATAGAAATCTGCCCACTGGCAGCAGTATACAGTTCTATTATGCAGCAACAGATTTGTAAATACATTATACAACAGAATATTGATGCAACATCATTCGAATCGACATACCGTCGAAATCAACGTGGGTGTTTAGCACTATGGTGGACACTATAACCATTCATTTTTCTTATGATTCAGGTTGACTATGTGTGATTTTATTAAGGAATAATTCAATATTAGCGGTTATTTTCCATAATTCCAATGTGTAAAAATAGTTTTATTTATATACCGAATATTCGGTATATAAATAAGTTTTATTTATATACCGAATGGTAGTATTTCTTGGAACACTGAAAATTTTTGAAATATAGCTTTGTATTCAAATGTTACCTCGTATTTGAATGGAGTATAACCAAATGTTAGAGAAAAATAAGTACATAGTACAATGTCCTGTACAAAGTATTCGCATGGTCATGTTACAGATTAGTTAGATGCATAATCCTGACCTCGCCAGTCCCATACAAATGTACGTTTAGAATTACTGCCCATGCTGACCTAAAATGCCTTTAAAAGTATTTATATGTTATAACACAAATAATATTGAACTGTAAAAAATAAGGACAAGATATCTTCAATACTTGGTCATACGTATATCATAGGTATTCGTATAAAATAAATTTTCCATTATTTCTCAAATTGAAATTTGTGTTTTTCAATTTGTATTAATTTGTAAGTACGCACAGTCTAGAGGTAATAAATCAATGAGTAATTACAATATTTTCAATAAAACTTACATCGCTGCGATAAGTCTTACAATTATCATATGCAAACGAATACCTACCTACGTCTTACCAAGATAAAAATTTAAAACTACTATTATTTGTCAGAAATAAATCCTCGCACAACTTTGTTTCCTGTACAGATAATGAGTTGTCAATTTGTCAGAATCAGTGATCGCTTATGAATGAATTAGTGAATGACAGTTCGGCCATGTTGTTTGTTTACGCGGGGCGTTCAATCGGGTGAAATCGGCCGCGGTCGGGGCACATCGGTGCCTGAAATAGCGCGCCAACGAAGAGAACGGTCGACGACCCTGCGCCCTGCCACACCGTCCAAAATATTACCACTCTTTACAATCCTTTGCCTTCGCGTTTCTCTAGCGATACGAGGGTTCGATTTCTGGACGTAGCAAACATACAAATTTAGTCATTGAATGAATGTTCCTTTTTGTTTCATTATATAATTTATTTAATTGCGCTTTTCTAACTTGCTATATTATTGTACTGAAAAAAATTGTAAACATTTTTTATTATTCCGCTTCAAAGAGCTGGAGCCCATAATCTTACATTTATTTAATTTGAACAAATTAATAAATCAACAGATTAAATTCAAAGATAATCCATAGAGTACCTATTTATCTATTCTTACCAGTTTTAACGGCTTTATATATTAAGAATCACCAAATTAAACTTTACGTTACTAGAATTTTTATTTATGCACACGAATTAAAGCTATCAAAAAACAATCAAGAAAAACGACTTTTAATTAATACATATGAATTCTAAACGTATTAAAATATGGAATAATTTAAACTTGAAAATTGTACCACAGTGAATAGAACTGAATTATCTAATTTCCGTATTTATAATATGTGTCTAATTACATGTCACTCAAGTAAAATTTTATATAATATTTTGTTATCGCATGGTTCTAAGTGATGAATTAATTGCAACATATTATGATAATTTCATGATTTAATTTCGCAATAATACTTAAAGCTTGACAAGTAAATTATATAATAAAAAACTAATGCAAAAAATTGTTTCATACCAATATTCCGAATATTGGAATTTTAATGTATATTCTAATTTGTATTTGTATATTTAGTTTGAAACATGCAAAGCATAAGCCAATCGACCCGCCATTTAACGTCGAACACGGGAACTTCCTACACAGTTTTGCTATTACCAAATAGCAAAGATCTAATTATTATTTGACAAGCATTTCTCACGATGTTGTGGTTCACTTAAAAACACATATAACCTTGTAAATTCGAGAACGAATACCGGGATTTGAACCTCAAACGGCTCGAGTGGAACATTGAAAAATCATTATGCCCACACTGATATATACATGCATGTAAGAAATTGAATATGAAATATAAGTTTTACAAGTATGAAAAATTTAACAAATGTACAAGTGTAAAACCATTTGGAAGTTACTAATAATGCTAGGAATGGACAATATTATAAAATTGATTCTATGACCCGTGGGTCCGAATTAAATTTTCATCGTCGACAACCTTTCGTTTTTCATAATATTGCAAAATATTTTTAATATAACTATAGTGAGGAATATTTGTAGGGATTCTCAATAAGCAACCCTAAATTCGGAGACATAAACTTGATAGAGACCCTATTATAACACCAATTATTGCAATCTGTATAACATTATGTGTACCATAGTTTATAAGCCGTACTGTTAGAAAAACGAAATGAAAATGGCACCGATAAACATGTCGTCTCGCTCACACATTACTTCTGTCTATACTCGCGCACGTGTGTACTACATACACAAACAAATATTCAGCATTTACGCTGTCCCAACGATCTCAGGCCCAAAATGATTTTGAAAGTCCGTTTTATAGTGTTCCTGCTGCCTATTGTTAGTTGTTTTTTTCGATGAATTTCTTTACCTATTTTATTAATAGGTCTTTTTAATACTCCTAGACCTAGTTTATGTATAAGTGATAAGGAATTAAAAAGTTATTCTTTAATTTTATCATTAAATTTTGTTTATCCTCTTTATTTGTAGATATCTTATGATCAAGAAGACAATTTTATCCGTTTACGGGATCAAAATATATACAATATAAGACACGTAACTCTAGTATGCTGCAAAAATTAAATTAATGATTTTTTTTTTGCAAATTTGACTTTCTGTTATGACAAGTTCAAACCGCCATACTAGATTCGTTTCTTTAATGGTTCGATTATACATTTGTCCGACAGCGGGAGATTCCGCTATATATCACGCTGTTTATGAAGCTCCATAGATGGAGGGACCTTCATTTTGATTAATAAATATGTAATTATTACCTGCGGCATCATTCACGATCCGGTGGAAATTTTAGATTTCTCCGTTGTAAAAAATATAGTTTTTCTTGGCTTCGACGATAATCTATCACCGTAGCTAATGTCATTTAAATACAGGTGCATTAAATTTTCAAATTGAAACAAAAACTGTACCTGTTCAAAGCGGACCAAAAATAAAAAATATTTTTCAATGATGGATCTTGGCGTAGTAGTAAAATTAAAAACTTGTATTATGTTGAGATTTCATTTTCTATTTTATTGTTAGTATAAATTTGATTGATATTATGTTATTTATTTCCTATATGGCGGGAAAACGTTTTTATTCGAAGCAAGGCACTTGTCCCAATTTATCATTTAATAGGTTCTGCAATGTTCTCCAATTGGATCGATAGGTATTTCTTTTATCATTTTAGTACATACCTATTCAAATTTTAAAAAAATGCACCGATAGTTTTACCTACTTTGTTATTCAACAATCAATTTAGAAATAGAACACCTCCTGCCCTCTATCGGGATGTGACGTAACTAAGTGACCATGGTGAATGCTTACGTCTCAATTTTAGTTTTACGGTTATAGTAGGCTAAATATAATAAGAGGTCAAAAAACAAGCCTATTTTAAATATCCTTGGACACACAAATAAATACGATTGACCAGATTTGATATTTGAGACATATCTCTAAAACGAATTTTGCACGTTACTAAGTTTTTTCAGTAGAGGGCGCATTAAGCCGACGTAAGTTGTGTGTACAAACGGAAATGGGGCAAGCAGTTTCTGTAACAGATCTAGAGTCTTGTGGAAAATACGAAAAACATATTAACGATGATAAAGATGCATATTATTTAAAATACAATATCCATAAATAAACGAGCATTATGACACAGATCGGAAAAGGCACCAGTATTTCAACAGTAGACGCAGATGTGATAATCGATAAATATGATTAAAAAATTATAACGTATACACGCCGTAAAGGCATAGAAACATGGACATTGAGCAGCTAAACGAGAGTATCATAGCGAACACACTAAAACACCATTCAATAACATAAAGCTACCCAAACAATACAACATTAAAATGATCACTTCGGATTATTGTAAGTCGAAAAACACAAGCCCATATAATGTTAAGTATCACAGTTTAGAACACATGATTTCAATCACAACCACAGGCGACTTCTATAGAGTTCCCTGAGAAACGTTATGTTAATTTTGAGTAACACTTGGCAATTTCATTCAACATTTATCTACAGAGTAGATGTGAAATGTTTCGATATTTTATTTATCGGCATAGTGTGTTACATAAATTTTATTTAACCATAACAATATTCTACTCTACATAATATCCGCGGTACTATAAGTTCCTGCTAAACCTATTATGTTTTTATATCACCAAGTACATATAGGCATCAAATATGACGTCTGTAGAAACAATTATTTTTAAAATGTGGACATACATGCATATGTCATAACTATACTAGATAAATCAATACTATCCTAAATAATATCTTTAAAAAGTTAAACAATATTCTTATATTGTTTAACTTTACTGCTTGTTTAAACATAGAAAATTAAACAATCACTGTAATATTGCAATATTAATAAATATAATTACATTACAACAAATTATTAAAGGGATACACGATAAAATAGTCTGTTTAATATAAACAAAAGCAGAACTTCTCTAAACGATGCATTAAATGTAATATTTACCGTCAAACGCTTGCAGCGCCTACATGTCTGTCACAGTCACCCACGTTTCCCCACGATGCATCGCCACCAAATTCTCAGCCCACATTGTACGTGGGCAGGTGGAAAGCGGACCAAGCCAATACCGGATTATGCAACCATTTGATATGGTATGCACCTTATTTGTTGCGAAAGCCGCTGATGCCTTAAGTAACGCGCAACCGATGTTCGGTTCAGTTCTTAAAAGTCACGAGTCATCACTAATTGCTATTGCAAATGCGTACAATTAGAATGATTAGTATGGAAATCATGTTCTTGAAGGCTTACCAAAACGATCAGAGAACATAAACATAAAACTCTATATTACCTGTATGTTTGTTACAGATCTTTTTATGCTAAATTGACAGAAATCTGTATGAAATGTCTACATATGTATATAAAGTATGCAACCTGGCAAATCCTTCTGTACAGCATGTATTTGATTTGTTTTTTACTGTGTTGCCATCTTACAGTTTTATTCTGATACAAATATTGTAAATGTAGAGGTTGAAAATCAAAACAATAGAAATGTTTCAATTAAAAATATATTTATCAAACTCTTAGGCTTAAGTTTCATAGCTATTTGGGTTTGAATATTGTTTCCTGATGCCTCTGGGATAGAAATATCGCCCTAAGCTAATAATTTTCAAGTACGTTTATTGTAAATTACGTAATTAGATTAATCTAAAATACAAATTATAAATTAAATGTCGTATTGTTGCAGTAGTGCCTATATATCTGGAGTCTGCTTTATTAATAGCGATTAAATATATTTACCTAGAATAAAGGTATTTTCATGCAGGTGGCCATACTTTGTACTGTTTATATAATGTAATGCTTCCTACACCACCCAGTTCTATTTCTCAATGATAAAATTATTGAAGGCTATCTTATATATTTTCTTCTTTAATATTAAGTTTTCTTTGTGTACAGTAAAGCAAACTTTGCATGTGTTATTTGAGAATGAACCTACCGCACCGAATTTTTTGCCTACCACTTCTGGGCATACGGGCGTGAAGATAAAAAAAATCCTTAACAAAACAAACGTTTTAAGCGCTTACTTAACTAATATTGTAATACTAATTGTAATAAAATTGATTTTGATAACATTGTGCAATATTTACATATATAATAATTGTTATAAAACAAGCCTTTGGTTATAATTATCAAAATATCATCACAACCGTTCCCTTACGGGTTAAGCAGAGAGCACCGAATGAAAAATGTCTTTATCCTTTCAAAGAATTGCAATATATGTACCTAGTTGTTTATTTATGGGTATATGTAATAAGTAATCTCAAATGTAGTGTAGATGTTTCTAGCACTGTTCGATTACGCCCTCACGATGGTTCACGGCTGAGTTGCTGTGTCGGTGACACACCAGCTGGGGCACCACATGTTCTAGAGAGCACGACAACTTACTGGACCGTTGTCACCGCAACATGATCTCCCAGTTGAACGCACCACATACAAGTTCTAATGTAATTACTACTCATATCTCTATGTTATAATTATATTTCTTTATAGAACTGACGCAAAGTGGCTGGCAGTGGTTGGATGCGAAGAGCTGAAGATCGAGCTCAGTGGCGTGCCATTGGAGAGGCCTATG
>DWDT01000424.1:0-21310 GCA_018245595.1 Microceris scylla
CTGCCACGCTGGCCAAGTGCGGGTTGGCAGACTTTCACACACCTTAGAAATTTTTTTCTAAGATGATAGCAAGTGATGTTTAAACTTAAAACGCACTTTTTGTAAAGAGTGCACGCCGTGGGTTTGAACCCGGCACCCCCGAAGTGAGGGGCTGAATTCTTAACCACTAGGCTATCACTGCTTAAGTCTTTCTTAATTTCACTAAAATTACCTTTGTCGCAGAGCATCCCACAGAAAATGCGTAAAAAGCCGACCGACTACAAGCTCCGTGCGTTCGTCGGCCTCATGTTCCTGGCCGTGGTCTTCTTCGTCGGCTTCGCATACGTCCTATATCACCGGCAGGCTCTTACTAAAGCCTACTTCGAGAGCGTCCAGTTCAACGAACCCAAGAGAATGATCAGAGTGTTTAACAAGGATGACGTGGAGATCTTAAAAGCTCGGTTAGGTAAATTACACTTTTGTTGACCAATCCGTTGAAAAATTGGTTAGGAAATTTTTTACCGTTATTGGAAGGCCAATTTCATAAATTAATTTAAAGATCATTACTGATGTTGTGATCTGCAGTTTATTTCATCATCACATATGAATAATTCAAACGTAATTATATGCGTATTTCCCATAGGGATAGGTCGATTGTGTGGATCTCCAACGAAAATGTCTCTGATGGTTTTAACAAACGCAATATGTACTGACGGAAGCACAATAAAATCTCAATACAATACGATTTTATAAAAAGAAAGAAAATTATTGTATACGCAAACCACACAGATATAAATTAAACACAATACATAGTTAATTGTATACATATATGTATTATTTAATCAGATAAACACATATATGTAAGTATGTATGCATTTTTTCTTTTTTCAGGGATTACAATCGAGGGTAAAAAGAAAGCTTATCCCTGCTTGCCAGAGCATCGCCACAACGACGGTTCCGAATGCCTAGAGTGGCTCCACGACCTTCGCTTCTACCTGAAGAGTTTGCCTCATGACCCGGGAGTAGATAACACCACTTGCTACTCTATGCATTGGAAGGCTTTAAGGCATGGTAGGTATCTTAGTAATCTTTGTTAAGAGCGTAAAATTAGTTGACAAGTGTATCGAATAGAAAATATAGATTAGAATAGAAAGTGATCTATTCAGAATAAAAACACGAAAAACTCATTGAAAATGCTTTATTCTTTTACATTGCAAATGCTTTATTGCTATATTGTAAAAACAAGCTGAACATACCAAAATGCAATAAATTGATAAGATATATTCAGTAATTTATAGATTGATCTGATACACGGTACAAATGGAAGACAATTTATGCATTTATCGTTTAGCTAAGTTGTATGTATTCAAAGCAATCATTATGTAATTTATTTTCTTATATTCACTTACGACAATGTGTGCCCATAATTCTTAGAAATTTAAAATATCCTTAAAAAATGGCTCATAGTAAAATTAAATAATGCTTATATTTACGATGAAGGAAAACTTTATGATTTAGCCCGGCAGTCTTAGAGTTCTCCATAAGATTCTTTGAGGTGTGTGAGGCTTGTCAAACCGTAGTCGACAGACGTCGTAGATTAAGGCTTTAACTCTTCTTGTTCTGAGAGGATACATGTACAACAGTGGAATATAATAGAATTGATAATAATGATTACTTCAATGATTCTTATCCGCAGATGTATTTCCAAACGACTGCTTTGATTGGAGCGATACAAAGGTGCATTGGTATGGAGGTGGGCAGTCTGCAAATTTAACCTGGCCACTGAACACAGGCTCTATAGATTATACACCTTTCGTCACCGGAGACATGCAGAAGTCACAATGGGGCAATGTTCTAACAAGATATTTGATTAACTCTAAGGGAGCAGCTATAATAATAGATGAAGAAACTCCTCTCCAGATCTCAGTCAATAAAGGAGGAAAGGAAATATGTTTAAGAGGACAGTATGATGACTTTGCATTTGCCAACAGACTTACTGAGTTTGCAGAAATGAGGTACAATATTTGCACGTCAATAGATATGAAATCTCTTCATTCCTCCATTCACAGTCATCGACGAGCTCCTCTATGGGATGGTTTGAAACCCGCAGATATGCAAACGTTGGACTCTCTTATATCTGAACCCGTATGGCAAATAGCTCCAAGATTTAAACACGAATTGCAAGCTGAAACCATTTCCAAATATACTGAAGATGTCATAAATTTAGGTTTTCTAAAACAGGGCCACGTCCTCATTAACGAATTCTGGCAGAACGAAATAGGTGACCTCACCGTCGATACAATTCGATTCGAAACACTGAACATAACAATAGACAAACTCCACAGACGAGGCTTCAAAGTAGTGTTTACCGTACAACCATTTATCAGTACAGAGAGTAAGAATTTCGCGGAAACGGTCCAGAAGAGATTGCTTATAAGTGAAAGAAATAGTGATAGAAGAATTCCTGCTCTTACAAGATTTAAGTCGTTAGCGAGCGCTGGAGTATTAGATATAACTAACAATAGATCAGTTCCTTGGATAACGGAGAAACTTCAAGCTGTGATAGATAGATACCACATCGATTCGTTTTATTTCGATCTGGGCACAGCTTACAATATGCCACATTATTACCAATGCGAGAAACAGTTGATTAATCCTGATCAATATAAAACAGTATTTACGAAGAATTTTGAAAAGTCCCTAAGTATTATAGGCATTTCGTCTGCCGTTAGTCTTCCGCGGCCGCCCATTTTTGTATCTCTACCGCCTTTTGAATCGACTTGGGAGGCTTTGCGACTTGTCATACCCACTATGTTGACGTATGGTGTTAATGGTTTCCCATTTGTAATGCCCGGAGCCGTTGGAGGAGATATCTATTGGCCAGGAAGCGAACAATTCTTGCCGACATCCAGAGGATCTCTTGAACCCAATGCCACAAACTCTACGCAGGATAATGGCATTGCACTTCCTGAAAGGGAACTTTACATAAGATGGTTGCAAATGGCAACATTCTTGCCAGTAATGAAGTTTACACATTTACCGAGCAAATATAATGATGAGCGGGTATTAGAAATGGCAAAAAGTTTGACTTTATTAAGGCAGAAGTTGGTAAGTGATCCTATTATTGCTGTTACTCTAGTCTATTAAATTTTACATGTATGAATGTTTCATTCATGAATGAAACGATATATTTTGTATTTTTTATCGATGTAACTACGAGAAGCTAATCTTAGAAGTAACATAATATTCATAAATGGGAATGAGATAGTCTTTAAATTTAACGTCCAGGCTAGCTGGGTTATGGTTATGGAATATGACATATATCGTTAGATTTGGCAAAACGCAGCTAAATTCCCTGATCTCACATTTTCAGGTAACTCCGTTACTATTAAAGTATAAGCGAGAAGCCCTGGAGGAAGGTCTGCCGCTGATCAGGCCGCTGTGGCTGGTTACGGGGGGTGATTCCTCGCTCTATGTCCAGGATGAATTTGCTCTTGGAGACGAGATCGTGGTAGCTCCCATAGTCCACCAGGGTGAAACTACTAGAGAAGGTACCATCTACGCATACCATGACTAAATAATAAGCAGTGATCTATGTATACATTCATACATTCTATGAATATATTCTTAGAATAATTTCAGTGTTTCCCCCGAGGGTCCTGGTGCGCTTCTCTTTACAAAAAATATTCATGTATTTTAAAGTTCAGTGTCGCTTGCTGTAACGTAAAGGAAAAACATAGCAGAGACTAGCACCTCTTAAGGTTCTCGCTCTTGGCTGGCGTGGTAGACTGGCCTTAATCTTTCTCATTCCGAGATTTAATCCGTGTATACAGTGAAATAACAGTAGGTTAAAAGGGTTAATGATGATGGTGAAGTAGGTGATGATGATCACTAATGTGTTATTTATTACAGTTTACCTGCCAGCGGGGCTGTGGCAAGATGGCATCGACGGCTCTCTGAGGAAGGGCAATCGCTGGATGCACGAATATAAGGTGCCTACGGATAAAGTCGCTTACTTCTTGAGGAAACCAGACGATTTAAGGTTTTAGTCAATATCTGATCTCTACGACGATATAAAATAAACTTTATTGTAATAGCATAAGGTTAATTTAATGTTATAGTGTCATTCAGTACAGTGTCATATCTCAGTGTAGGACTGATATATTACTCAAAGCACTCTTGGATATACATTTTGTTTAATTTTTCCCACTTTAAGCGAATAAGGAGTGACAATGATGAAGTGATTCCAGTAGTGATGTGATAGTTCCAGCAGTAATTTTCCAGTTTTGGTGCCAGTGCCAGTATAGATTTTAGATGTATGGCGTGTAGTCTGCAAATCCACACTTCGTCGCCTTCAGACGTAGCCTTATGACTAGACTGTAGCTTCCCCTCATTTTGTAAGAGACCCATGTCCAACAGTGAAACCATAGAAGGGTTGATGATGACGATAATTAAGGTTCAGTTAATTCAATTATGCCGTAATTCGACGCTTTGTTATGTGTGTGTATTTAAAATGAATATGGAACAATATGTTTGTTAGGGACCATAGTGACATATTTTGCATTTAACATAATATATTTTGAATCGTATTAAAGTGATAACAAGTCTGTGTGAATAAGTGTTAAAAACTTATACCTTTTTTATTTATGGTTGTAATATTTTAATAGTTGATTATTTTTATTATACACGTTAAATATGTATGGATGAGTACATTGTGAAGTGTAAGGTTGGGATAATAGAATTTCAAGTATTCGTTCCGCATACCTAGATAATTGTAGGAATATTTATATAGCTTTATTCAATGTACGTGTCGATTATTATTATCATTTCCATTCCATTATATTTATTATTAATATTTTCTTTGTCATAAAACTGATCAAAAAATATTTCGTTATAGTTTGACAAAGCGAGAAATCACTTTAAACATAATTTTAACATTCAACCATTAGCAAGACCAAATTATAAGACCGGAAAATTTTATGTAAAATGGTATTATTAATATTATCTTGTCATGCCAAATCCATTACGGCTCAGGTAGGCAAATATATCTTTCCTTACAGACCGTAAGTGTCTACGTTGTCTGTGAACGTTAATTAAAAAAATCATGTTAATAATAATTATTATTTTTTACATGTTTTCGTTATCGCTAACTAAGTTTACCTTTAAAAAAGCTTATCATCTAGTAGGTATAAATATTTTGCCTTCTTTTACCAATTTGTGTCAATTTATGTGCAATTCTAGTCCTGTAATGAAGAATTACCATTATTTTTATATGTATACCTATTCAATAATATCAAGCTATACTTTTGTTAGGAAATTTGTTACTATGAAGTATGAAATTTATATACATTTTTGCTGGTAAATAAAGTAGATAGGGGGATAAAACTATCAATTTTAATATTTATCAGTCTTTGCTTAGATCCATAGTATATTTTTACTTTGAGTTATTCAAATAACGCAGTTATTTAAATAACCCAATATCAATTTTGGTACATTGTATAATAATTTTATTTATCACGTACGTTATAGTATATGTAGTTATGAATACATATTAAGTTATAATTCAATTAACTAAACTAGAGGTACCAAAAATAGTATCTAAGTTGAAAATATATTTAATAAAAGTTGTCAATATTAATTTCAAAAAAAGCCTTATTTCATACATACATAGCAAATATTAATGCAATTGAAACTGAATGTCTTTTAAAGATTAATAGTTTATAGTAATTGCAGTATTATTTTTCCGATTAGGGAGTTCCCCAAGGCGGCATATTGGAAAGTTTTTTGTTCAGTTTCGTACGTGGAGTCCTGTCCCAAGAGAAATAAACCCAGAAGCATAATATTTGCTGATAAGGTACTTTCAACGACCAAGCATAAAAAGTTAAATGCTGGCTTGTTTCGTTAAAATTCTACGGCGAAGATAAGTGATTTTCCTGTAATAACCTAATACTTGGAGCTCATTCAAACAATTTTATGGTGTTATTAAGGTGAAAGCGATAGTTAGTAGAAAATATTTTGAATTCTTAGGAACTTCTCATTGCCAGTATTAGTTTTAATACCACTTGTATACGTAAATACGTACTCTCCCTACAACTATTATAAAATGTATATGTATGTAGGTAATATAACGCTGATTAATATAAATGTGTACAAGAACATTAAAGCGTTTTATTTTCTTTTATAGGTACTTTCTATTCAAATCATTTAATAGTAACGGATTTAAAGTAATGTGCGAGTGATAGGAACACCACTGAATCGTCCAGTGTAACATAACATCACGCCTGTAACCCTCGTAGGAGTAGACAGGCTAGTGTAGTACACCCCCACGTTTCACCAGTTACGTTTAAGTCCCGTGGAATAGGTGGTGAGCCTATTGCCATACACCGGGCACACATCCAGACATCGAGTCATTACTAGATATTCTAAATTAGAAAAATCCAACAATACCCGACCCGGGATTTGAACCCAGGATCTCCCGATCGGCAGTCGCGCTTGCACCCACTGGATCAACGAGGCAGTCAAATTTATTTTATATTTAATTCAGTTATAACACATGTAGGTATTTATAATTTAGCTTTCTTCAGCACTCTTCTTAAACGTTAACTATGGCAAACAAACACATCTGCGAACGCTCACATATTTAAAAAGGTGTACGAATATATGGTGTGCTAGAGGATAATAAATAGTGATTAAGTAGATGCAAGGTTTATTTCAGAATACGTAGCCCTCCCACCAAGTCATATCACGACTTCAAGAAAACCTCTCGTTGCAACGGGTACTTAAAGAATCATCATCGGATGAAGTGGCATCCATGGATGAAGGGAGATCCATGTCCAGCAGTGGGCTTCGAATGGGCAATAGATGGACGGATAGTTTAAAAAGTTGCATTTGAAATAAAACTCTCGGTAACATTTTGAAATATTTTTTTTTATTTACTTTAATGACTCTTACACTTTCACCATACACGCTGAATAGGGAACAATGATGACCGATACAATGAATGGAGTTGTTTAATGAATATTTTTTAATTTAATTTACATAGTAATAATCGATACACATATCTAAGGATCCACGTAAAGACGTACAATATACATCATTATTTAAATTATTAAACGTTCGTTTTACAATTGTTTCGTATTGGAATTTTCCATTTTCGAATTGGAGTTTTACAGATGTCCAGGAAATCTATCAGCTTTTAAATGTTATTCGGGAAAATTTATTAATATGTGACATATTAAAATAGTCTTATTTCGTATCTTCTATTATTCTAGTTTATCTAGTTGACATTTTCATTCGAAATAATCTAGAAATATCGAAGAATAGTTTGGGAAGTCTAGTTTGAACTGAACGTAAGTACATTGTTTTTGTTCAATTTTAGGTGATGGTCATTAGTACATCAATCAGTCTTCCTTCCATCAAGCGTGTTAACCCTTCCCCTTGTAACTGTCGAGAACAATGTTCTGATAGTATTACAAGAGGAACAATTAATAGATCATAACTCTAAACGCCTAGCACATCAGCTGTTAGCACCACGAAAGCTTACGTTTAAATTATTAAGGTCTTCTATCTACCACACAAGTACTGAGATACAAAAATGTTTTAAAAACTATCATAAAAAAATCACGATTCACTTCCGTGAGACAAACAAAACATATTTATAATTTGTTGACAGGAAGTTAAATTAATAATCCAATATATTACCAATAGCATCTTATTAATTCATAATAATTTAATTGTTCGTTCTAAATATATATATGTATATATATATAAAGGAAAATAGGTATTTTTTAATCATTCGTTTTAGTACCTTTCTATAAATCCATCTTACACCATCTTAGACCGTTGGCAAATATCGTACAATCGGTAATCAACATCGCACCTAAATTCACGTAGAACGTAACGCCACAAATGAGCAGCACATTAGTAAGAATACAACATTTAATAATTTTAATAATGATTTATTTTCTCAGAGCTATTGATGTTCACTAAGCTGATACAATTCTTAATTTAATAACATTTTAATATTCCTAATAATAATATGCATTAATTAGAATTCTAGCTATAAAATACAATAGTAAACTTTAGGGTCAGGCTTTAGAGCCAGCTAAGGAGTGTACGCTGGCTACAAAAAATACGAAGCCTATGAAACTCGAACATTCTACAGTATCGCCGCTACCGATGCTCCGACCGCCTCACACAGATAAGCGTCAGCAGCAAAATAATATCCAAATATAAGATCTACGACACAACATAATGCATCTGAGCAGCAAACAATTCAGTAGCATTTAGAGTACATGCAAATTATTATCGAATGTAATGCACCAGTATGGCAGTCGTTCACAACAGCTCCGCATAATGCTCTCATTAGCAGATGAGATGAGACTTAAGCCTCATGAGATGAGACTTATCCCCATGGCTGACGTTGAGCTTGTAATATAAAAAAAGTACTATGTAAGATCGGTCGTGACAGCGGTCGCGGACGATTCCCACGTCAAACAAGACTCATCCCTGTTTAGTCCCAACCACAACATTACGAAGCGTAAAATTCGAATAAACAAAACATAATCACTGATTGTGCTCACACGAATCGACACACAGATAAATACATACTATAATATCAATAATAATAATGTTAACTACAAAACAATTACTCGCTCGAACACTCACGTAGTTATACATAGAAATAAATACACAGATAGTAATTATACATTCAATAATACCATAGTACAGTAATGTATTTTTTAATATTTTAGTTTACTCGTTATTACATTGTGCTGGTGCTTCAATTATACAGAATCGATTCACTATTTTAACTATAGTTAGGTCTTTTGGCAAAGTAAGCGATGACAGACGTGTGGCTTAAGTCGGCTTAACTCTATTGGATGACTTAAAATTAATTGACTTAAAACCTTCATTTATATTGGTAAATAACAAAGGAGGTTACTCGTAGATAGGTTTATTGAAGAAAGCCTTGATCGATACAGCTCACTTACTAGACTAGATGGTAGAATCAAATGATTTTTATCAATATCACATTCGCTCACATCATTCGAACGTAATGATTGAAATTTTAAAGGAAACATCTAATGGAGTTCTATAATTACATGAGGTTTTAGATATTTTTCAATAGAAAACAAAACACATAATATAGTATTATTAGAAACGCTAAATCAATCGACATAGGAACGAATATTACTACTACACCTTTATAAGTATTTGGGCTGACTCGACTAGTTCAAAACATACAAACAGACATCTTATGGAAACCGAAACAATAAATGCCAAGAAATTTTTAATAACCAGAGATTCTGACGTCGTCTGAAGAGTCACCAGTTGAAACGAGTTAAATTTAAACAACACACATTAAAACTATTTTACATAGTCATCGACGCAACAAGCAGTTAAACTTAAAACAAGGGTAAATATATTGTTCAATATGTAATAATAATTCTAATAAAACATTTATTTATATGGATTAAGCTCTCTATCGTTTTAGGCTCATTATTCTTCGGAATTGCAAAGATAACTTCATGCATAACAACATTGGACCGTCGATAATTTAATCATGTCTCGCAGTACGTTTCTGAAGCTCAATATTATCTAGCTATATAGTTTGTTGCATACACGAAACAAATTAAAGTTCAGGCTTAGTTTAATAAATTTCGTGTGTGCTTCAAACGCATTCGTTATAAAATCAATTCTTATTTTGTGCATCCCGAGACGGCGTTCTAACAGCTTATAATCTATAAATGGCAGAAAAGCTCAGACTGAGTAATACTGAGGAAATTAGCCGTTTTTTTATTTTCTAATAGCTTTATAACGTAGGAATTTTAAATTACCATAGGTCGAAGTCATCTTTGCTATCCCAGGATGATCTAACAGTGTTATGTCAATTCTATTAATATTAATAATAGTGCCGTCAGCACTGGTCATCAAACGACATCGTATATTTATGAGTGCCTTTATAAGACATTTAGTTATATGTATATATCTCAATTTGACCATAAAAAAGTATGTATTCCGAGTGTATTTAAACACGTGTCATTGATTTTAATGACCATTGTCTACAATCGCACTTAATCGTTTAATAATCTATCACGTCCTTTACAAAGCGTACGCTGAACAAAATGGCGGCCGTGCTCGCTATAGATACCGTTTATACATTATTACACTATTTAGAATTTATAATGCGATAGCAAAATAATTTTTTAAAATTTAGACATTCGCGAAAGCGGTGTTCCGGCTAAACAAAATGGACTGGTCACGCTAAAAATCGTATATAAAAGCACTACTGATTGTATAAGACCGAATTCAAAAATATCCTCAGAAATATATTTTTAAATGGCGTGTACTATTTTTCAATGACGCTACTAGAAAACAGTTTTAGAAAAAAATGGACGTTTCTGTTCTTAGGTCGAGAAATTGGTTATTGACAATAAATTGGATGCGGTGAGGACAGTGTCCATTCGAGGTCGCGTTGCCGCTGGCCGCAGCTGCGGCGTTCCAGTCCGTGACATCTCCATTTTCATCTTGAGTCTTGATAAGGGTTAACGTCTACGATTTTATCGAACTTGAAAACAGTCTGTCGATTGCATTCATATATCACAAAAGTCTTTAATTGTATCTATTTGCAAACCATCTCATGCGGAGTAGTGACCTCGGAGGCGCCTTCGAATGTGCCTTTCTCTATCACAGCCTTACAATTCCTACACGAATTAGTCACTCTTTGGTTCCCTCATTCGAAAGCACCTCTGGTACTTGAGGTTTACTTCTTCGATGAGAAGGCTACAAATAGACCCGACACCTAGAACTCGAGTCTGTACGCCGCGCACGAGGTCTCATGGTCCTGCAGATTTATTGTGCAGCGCGACGCTGATGGTGATAAGTCGATCTTGTACTTCTCCAATGCTTCTTCGTTTTCGGCTACCCAGTAGCCAAGAACGTCAGTATCATATGTTGGGATGATTGTCACTTCTGAAAATTATAAATTTATTTATTCAAAGGTTATATTTTTAATGTCACAGTTTTAACTTCGCCGTCAACCGACAATTTGTTCATTTCTTTAATTATTTTATGTACATATACATACGAATGCACAGTAAATAAATTAAACAGAAAAAGTTATGTACAAATGTATTGTAAAACGTACTGCTATTAGTTTTGGGCCAATCTCATTTAAAATAAGCTACATATTTTACCTAAGTCCTTATCTTCCCAGGTTTTCTTGGCGTCCAGGAGAGCATTATAAATTTCTTTGGATGGTTCAGTTCCCGAGAACACATAGTAACGCGCACGGACTCTCTTGAAAAATTCCACTGCTGAGTAGTAGGAGTTACCGTGATGCGGGACGTAAGTAAGTTCCATATAAACTGGAGCAGGAGTTTTTTTCTTACTAGGAGACTCTGACGCTCTGTTCTTTGCTTCCTTACTCTTTTCCTGGTTAATCTTATTTTTGTTTAAAACTGTTGAACTAGGAGTCTGCTTTTTAGGAGTGCTTTTTCCGTCGGACTGGTTATTTGGCAAAATAGGGCTTGGTAGTCCCAACGGCTTGCCCCAAGATTCAATAGGATCCTTCGTTTTAGTTGACTGAGACTCAGAACGTTCTGACTTCTCTGATCTAGACTCATGTTTGCTACTACTGGATGATGAAGAGCTTTCAATTATTTTTTTAGATTCAGATTTAATGTCTTTCAATGAAATACTACTTTCTTTTGTTTTTGACATTTGATGGCTCACACTGGAATGTCCGTCGAGTTCATACTTAGCAGTAATACTAGAGATTACTTCAGAACCGCTAACTTTTTTGTGCTCCTCGATTGCTTTTTCGAATTGTTCATCTGCCTCTTTTAGGAACGTAGCATCAGAAGTTTTGATACTATCAGATGTTTCAGATTGTAACTTTTCTTTTACTAAAAAATCTTTAGTTATTTTTGAAACAGATTTGTCTAGTGAATGAACTTCAGACTTTACTTCAGAATAGGTAGAAGATGTATACGAATCATCTTCGGGCATTTGGCCGTAAATTGAAGTTGACATCAAATCTCTTTGCGTTGATGAATCACGTAAGGTTTTTTCAGTGATTTCTCGCGTTGTTTCACGTTGTTGAGGAGGTTTAGTTTCAAGTTCAAAACTTAAGTTAGACCGTGGTGAATATGCTATTTGAGATTTTGTGCTACTTGGACTACCCTGGCCATCATCATCGCTGTAATACATACCACTACTTTCTGTACCCCACAAATGAGTAGCAGCTCGAGATCCCCTAGAGCTAATATCAGATGGAGGAGACGATATGCCAGGGTGGTCAAGATCATCGCTTGCAGCAGAAGAACTGCGCATATCACCCGTTTTTGATGATAATTTTGAAAAAGATTTTTCACTTTCTCCAGTATCAATAATTTCTTCGAACTCCTCTTTGAATTCAGAAATAGTAGTCTTTGTCGATCTGGTTGTCTTGGTGACTCCATCACTACCTTTACTGACCGTTGTTGTTTCAACCGTAATTTTAATTTTTTCCGGACTTATTACTTCTCTGGTCGTAACTACGGTAATTGTTTGCGTTATTTCATTGTCGCCTTCTTTTATAACCTTAGTATACGTGTCGGTTTCTGTTGTAATTTCACCAACTGGAGAACGTTGCTTTTTAGGTTTTGTTTGGGGTTGGGTTTCTTCTTTTCTTTCCAAAGGTAGTTCATCAATTAGTGGCCTCTTTTCTTGACTAATTGGTTGCTTTGCAATTTCCTCTAACTCTTCTGGTGACCAGTCATCTAGGCCCGTACCCAATGGTAGATAAGTTATTTGGGTTCGTACGTCTTTAGTAGTTTCGACAGTACCATCTTCCTTAGCATTTTCTGTTACGGTTTCCGTAACTGTTTTCACTGCTACTTCGTTAGTTTCGTTGTTCTTCAGTTCTTCCTTCGTAACGTGTGTTGTAATAGTCTGTGTTATTTTTTCCAATTGTTCAGTCATAATAGTATTAGTCTTCTTGTCAACAGAAGATTTTATCTTTCCCGTCGATTTAAGCCCTTGCAAAGCGGCTTGTAAGTGGGAATCGGAAGTTTTTTGAAATTCAGATATTGTTATTTTGACATCCTTTGTAGTCTCAATTGAACCATCTGGATATTCATCAACTGTAGTTGTTTCTACTGTTGTCCTAACTCGTTTGACATTTTTGTCTGAGCTAGCTAATGTCTCTCGTTTCGTGTTTGTTGTAATGGTTCGTTTTATTGTGATGGAACCTTGTTGTACGATTTCATTTTTAACATCTGACTCCTCAGTCGTATCTTCGACTACTTCGCTGTCATCGACATATGATTCTAAGGGCTCAGTGTCTTCTTGAGTTGTAGAAATTTTAAGGAATACATCAGCAATTGATACTTTTTCACTCTTCTTAGTGATTACTGTACCATCAGGATGTTCATCTTCTATAGTTGTTTTAACTGTTGTCTTTATTTTCTTTGAACTTATTTGTGGGTTTTCAAATTCTTCTCTTATCGTACAGATTGTAGTCTTTCTTAATATAGTAATGCCATGTTCAATAACTTCTTCTGTTTCTGAAGTGGTTTGTATGTCTGCTTCACCAACTTGCGTGTAGCCCTCTAAGTTTTCTTCAAATGAATCTTTGCTTAAGTCTGCTACTGATACTTTCACATCTTTAGTGACTTCAGTTACGCCATTCGGCAAATTTGTTTCTGTTACAGTTTCAACAGTAGTCTTCACTTTTTTACGAGTGCCGTCATCTGAGGATAGAACTTCCTTGATTGTTGTTGTTGTAACAATTTCAATGACTTCTTTACCGTCTCTCATTACGGTTCTTTCTTGAGTATCGACGCTGACAGTCTTATCTTCTATGTTTGGGAAGCCCTTTAGATCCTGAGCTTGAATGGAAACATCGGCATCAATTTCTGAGACTGAAGTGCTGGTATCTACGGTGGTACGTGATGAACCATCTGGATATTGATCAGTAGTTGTCTTCGTAACAATAGTCTTTAGTTTTCTTAAAATACCAAATTTGTCAGAATATTTAATTTTAACTACTCTCGTAACAATTCTCCTTCTAACAACAATGTCTTTTACTGTTATTATTTCTTCTGTAACATCTTCGGTTTCTTCAGGTTCCGCTGAAGGAATTAAATCTTTAAGTGCAGTTTCAACCTTACTGCTTTCAGTAGTTTCATCAGCGTTTACACTCTTGCTCTCTAATTCCTCAGGATATTCAAGAATTTCATCTAGTACAGAAACTTTTTCATTAGTTTTTATTATAACTGAACCATCCGGATGCTCGTCTTCTGTAACGGTTTTAGTAGTTGTCTTAGTTCTTTTTAATCTTTCCGCTGAATTGAAATACTCTCCTTTTGTGACCGTGACAGTTATTTTTCTTTTAATTGGGACACCATTTTCTGTAATATCTTCAGTTTTGGTAGTAATAATTTCTTCCGGTTCTCCAATTATTTCAAAGTCTTCAGGTATATCTTGTAGTGATTCCATGTTATAATCAGATACTGACACCTGAATATCTTTACTTACTTCGGTAAAACCGTCTGGATAAATCATTTCTGTAACGGTTTCTATAGTAGTTCTTAGTTTTTTCTTTAATTTATCTCTTGAGATTAAAACTTCTTTTATCGTGGTTGTTGTTATTATTTGTATTACTTTTATACCGTCAATAAATAAGTGGTTTTCTTGCTTATCAACTTTCACTGATTTATTATCAGTTTGTGTATAATCGAGAAGTTCAGTTGATTCAAATACACCTTCATATCCAATATCAGTTAATGTCGTACTACCATCTATTTTCGAAAATGAAGATCCGTCAGGATAGTTGTCAGTAGTAGTTATGGTCTTAACAGTTTTAAGCCTTTTAATATTTCCATGAGAATCTGCATATTTAGTCTTGACAATTCTTGTCACAATTATTCTTTTAATAACTGTATTTTCATGTTCTATTTCTTCAGTTTTGGTAGAAACACTCTCTTCCGGTTCACCTACGGCGGTAAATTCAGTCAACAACTTATCAACGTTACTAGTAGAGTCAAAGAGTATTTCTTCAGTTTTTACTCCTACATTCTTCTGAACGTCTTTAGATCCATCGGGATATTCTTTAACAATATTAGTTTCTATTGTTGTTTTTATAATCTTTTTGTTTTCATCAGTCCTTATCGTTTCTTTCTTAGTAATCGTTGTGACTGTTTCAATTATGTCAATGTCATTCTCTTTAATTATTCGCTTACTCACATCAGTATCAATAACAGTATCTTCTATATTTTCGTCGATTTCATCAACCTCACTAACAAAGTCAGACCTTCCATCCATATCTAAAGTGTCCTTAAACATATCGGAAGACTCCTCATGAGATTTTTCGGAGCGTTCCGATATTTGAGTACTTATTTCAGACTTCTGATCAGCAGTGTCAAGAGATAGTTTTTCCATTCTACTATCCTTGGCATATAAATCCATGTGTGAGGTAGATTTGAGACTAGAAGAACATTCAGAGAGTACAGTCTGAGTATCTTTAGTGGTACTTGTTGAGCCGTCGGCGCTTTTACTTAGGGTAGTTGTCTCAATAGTAGTTTTTACATTTTGGGGTGTTCCATCTTCTCTAGAAATTATTTCTTTTGTAGTGACGGTTGTTATTGTCTGAGTTACAACATTTTCACCTTCTTTGATAATTTTAGTCACAGTATCCGTTTCGGTCTTAATTTTACCCATTGTCTGCATTAGTGTTAATAGTTCTGATTCCCCATCTATGCCTGTTCCTTTTACAGTTTTAGGTACTTTTTCGGTTGAGGTAGAGATTTTCTGTGTCAGCACATCATCACCGACATGAACTACTTTTGTGATTGTCTCTTCAGATCCATCAGACTTATCATAAGTAACTTCGCTTTGGACTCCATCACTTACTTTTACATCTTGGAATGTACTAGGGGTTTTTGGTAGAGGACTAACCGGCACAGTAGGAGGGGTAGATACTCGTTCGTATTTGGCCTGAATCGTCAAGGATTCCACCCCTTCAGTCTTGATTCCTTGTTGTACTGCGTCATCACCAAACGCTTTATGAATAGACTGCACTAAGTGCGCCGCGCTGTCTGTTTTACTTACTTTTTCTTTGGCATCGGTTTTAGGTGCTACGCTATGATCATCCATCAATTCTTTAGATTCTGTCTCCTTTAAAGAGGACACGAGCTCATCTTCAGTTAATGAGTCACGATGAAAGTGGTGACTACTTTTAGATTGCACTGAATCATCTATGGGTAAAGAGTCGGTTTCAACCTTCGAAATATAATCTTTTTTAATTGATTTCTTTTCAGCTTTCTCAGTACTTTCAAAACTGTACTTTTCTTCCAAGCTTACTTCTTTAGAAACGTCTTCAGAGCTGCTGTGCAATACTGTATGAGACATGCTGTCTCTATCGATAATACCACTATCGATTGTTGAAATTGATGACATTTTATCAATCCTTTGCGCATCAGTTTTATCAATTTTTTTAGTTAATAAAGATTCACCATAGAGCCTCTCTTCGTATAACATTTCTGCAGATTCCTTAGCATGTTTAGTTGTTATCAAGCCTGTTTCTGTAAACTGAGTATCAATTGCCTTGTCGTGGTCGTGGGTGCTAATTAGTTCTTTACTGGTCTGCTTCTTTTCATCGTCGAGCATAGAAGATAGTTCTATCTTTGTTCGATGTAATTTTGTATCTTGTACGTATAGATCTTTGTCATGCTTCTTAGCAGGCATTTCAGACTTGAATTTTTCCGGACTATCTGATCTAGTCTGTCCATTAACGTACACATTCGTTTCCTTTTCACCGATATCCTTCTTTTCCTGTTCTTGTTTTCTAAATTCTGTATGATAGAATTTCTCTTCACTTGAAGTTATGCCAAAGTGAGTAATTTCTTTAGAATCGACATCCTCTAGTGAAACACTGCTTTCAACTTTAGAACTTAAAAGTCCATCAGGATAGTCGTCCGTGGTAGTAATAGTAGTAAGAGTTTTAATTTTCTTCAATACACCTCTCTTATCAGCATACTTAATTTTTATTATCTTGGTTATTATAGTTCTGAGGACAACTACAGTTTCAATTATAATTTCTTCTGTGATCGTTGTAACTTTTTCTTCTGGATCTCCTAACTTCGAATATTCTTTAAGTATGTCTTCAATTTTCAGAATAGTACTTTCTAGTGATTCAGCTTCTTTAATACTAGATGACTTTTCTCGATGTTTGTCTGTAATAAATTCTTTTTCTTTAGTTGTGACCTGACTTACTAGCTCTCCGTTGTCTTTAGTTGGGCTAAATGCCTTTTCTTTCGTAATATCTCGACTAAGTGTTATCTCCTGAGGTTTATAGAATTCGGATTTTTCTGCACCAGGTTTCATGTCTTTCTTCATCAATGGCTCTATGTGTGGCTCTTTCTCCACAGATCTAACTGGAATAGACTCCTGTTCTATTTTAATTGTAGTTGGTACCTTCTCTTTACACTGCTGTGGATCATATTTTTTGTCTTGCTTATCAGATTTGATAGGACTAAGCTCTTTCTCGTCAGATTTAACATGGATTAATTCTTTCTCCGTCGATTCAAGAAGATTAAGTTCTGTATCCACACGTTTAACTAGGCTTGACTCTTTTCTCTCAGATTTCACCTCATCTGGCTTAAATGAGCTAGCATCTCTCTGCACAGTTTGAATTTGATCAGATGGCTTCTCTTTATAATCATTTGGAATAGATACTTTTTTCTCTTCTTTAGGCGAACTTGGTTCTTTTTCTTTAGGTTCGACTACTGGCAGATATATCTTTTCAGATTTAATTGAGACAGGTTCTTTATCATGAGGCTTGACCGTGCTGGGTTCATCTTCTTTTAGTTTTAGTAAACTAGATTCTTTGTCTACCAGTATGACTTTAATAGGTTCTTTTTCTTCAGATTTAACTATACTAGGTTCTTTTTCACTATGTTCTAATGTAGAAGATTTATCCTGGTCTTTTTCTAAGTCCAATGAATCATCTTCGGGTTCCATCGGTGCTTTAACCGGCAAGCTTGATATAGTTCCTACCAAAACATCTTTCGTTGAAGTTAACTCTAATACATCATGATCAACATGGATATTAGTTATTGTCGTACTACTGGCCTCTTTAGTACTTGAAGTGCCGTCTGGATATTCGTCGGTAGTTATGACATTTGTAATTGTTTTCATTTTTCTAGGTACTCCATGACTATCAACATACTTGGTTTTGACGATACGAGTCAATATTGTGCGTGTTATGATTATATTTTTTTCTTGTACAGTTTCTGTTTTAGTTGTGACAAACTCTTCAGGTTCGCCAAAAATATCAAATTTATTCAATGAATCTTCACCAAAATCGTCTAGATCTTCAGATAATCTTTTAATTGTCTTAAGCTTTTGATCAGTCTCCTTGTATGTTAAAACATTTTCGTCAAAACATGCCATCTCAGGTGAAGTAACTTGAACTTCTTCCTTTGCAGGAGGATGTACCGAGTCCTTTGGTTTAGATATCTCAACAGGGCTAACGATTTTTGATACTATATTTTCCGATATGTCTTCTTTGTCTTCTGATTTCTCAACAGTTTGAATGCTAGATTTTATCACTGTGGGTGATTTTCCATCTAGTTTATCTGATGGTGGTACCTTTGAAAGAAAGAATATTAAGATTATTTATGAACTAATTCATAAAATATCATTTATGTACAAATAATTATTAGGCATGTACAATTTCAAAATTAAATATGACTTGCTATAACGGTGAAAGTAAATATCGTGAAGAAACCTGCAAATCTCACGTTTAAAAAAATATATTCCTTAAGGCATGTGAAGTCTGCAAAACCGCATTTGGCCAACGTCGCAGACTATGGCATTAATCTTTTCATTCAAAAAGGAGACCTGTTGCAATTGTGTCGTGATAAAAGGGTCAAGAGATAAAAAATATTTAATTTTCACGATTACATGAAAGCAATCGTTTCGATGAATCTAGCGGTATTGAAATTGTGTCATGTATCCTCGTATGTACATCGTTTTATAACTTCCCGCTATAAAAATAAAAAAACTTAAAATTTTTGGGAAATTATTGGTTTTACCCCAATTTCGGGATATTGAATTTTCACCAAATCTGCGTGTTTTGAGATCCTAGGAAGTTATAAGGTTTTTTGTTTTCAGAGATCATTTAAATTGGAAAAGTATCGGCATGGTAAATTTTCAATAAAATGTCTTTTTGATATAGTCTTTATATATATAAATGTTCAATAAAATGTCTTATTGATATAGCTTTTGCGATCAAGCGATCCATTTCAAAAACTGATCAATTCATTTCCAATTTTATTTAATTCTTTTTCAAATTAAATCATTTCAAAAACGAATCAATTTTCAAGTAAAAAAACTGTGTCGAGCACTATCTTTTAAAATCGCTCAATCAATTGAACAAGTTCATCGACAAAGAGAAATCGATTGATTCGTTTGGGAAAAAGTTGTCAAAAATATTCAGAAAAGCTGTTTATTTTAAATAATTTCTAAATTTTGTATTCGAATGATTTTGTGCACAATACCTTTTTCCTTGCCCTGAAAAAACTGTATCGAAAACACACAATTTTTTCTTAATCTATGCATTTTACGAAGTTTCGGAAGCGTCGTTGTTGATTAATTTTGACCAAGGTCTTCTTGGAATAACTCACAAATTATCCATGTAATACATACATGAAGCAAGAACATAACCTAAAGTCCCAGGAATTCAACAACAATTCAATCATTTAAGTCATGAAATCAAATCTAATAATTTAATCAAAGCTAAGTTATTTGTCGATCACTTTGTCCTTTTTTTTGCCTGTATTTTTAATGTAAAGTTATACCGAGTTTATAATATACTCCTATTATAACCTAAATTATCATAGTATTCTTACATATACATATTATGTTTAATTATTAATAATATTTAAAATTCATTAAAGTGTGTGTAATTAGTTGAGTTATACATGACAATAAATTTTATGTATAGATAAAACGACTAGTTCAAGAACATAATATGTACATAATATGGATTCAAAGGAAGGATTAGAGGCGAATTTACTTTGTTGTCTTTAAGCGAATCTAAGTAAACAGCGAGGCGAGAAAATGTGTCTCGATATGCAGTTGTTGTTAGTCTTCGAATGTAGAACTAAAATATAAACTTCGAGTTGAACTTAAGTTCTCTTAGCCCACTTAGCCCTTTCTACTCAACTACAGTTGAGTAGTAAGGGCTAAGTGGGACACAACACTTCTACGTATTCTGCGACTTATCCCGATCACGTTTCATTTCTGAAGAATACATAAATTGCGTTCATGGTGACCAATTTGGGTGAAAAAATTTAGAAAGGAAATATACCAATTTAAATTGAAGCAATTTGCTAATAAGGGTCCACGACAATATAATTTTATAAGTACATACATATTATATGTACATAATTGTAATCAATAACAATCTTGTTATGTATTCAATAATAGCCAGCAAACAAATGGACAATAGTGTTTAATTGTATCTTGAATAAGTAATTTGAAGACGAGGATTGCTCTATTAAATAAAATTAAATAATGTAATTGCTACAGAACACCTTTACGAAGTTAGCGTTGTAGATTATATTATGGAAATTTCCAGTGCTTACGCTATGGAAATTAAACTCGATTAGGGTTACATAGTACTATAACGGGTAATAATAAACGGTGGTGAAAACGGAATCTAATATTAAATCAGTTATAAAATACTATTTTTAACGCTTTGCACTCAGATTTAATATGACCACGAGTACTATAAGTACAACAGGGGATATAAAATAATAAAAGGCGGCTGTTTCGACCGCAACTTTTTGCGAGTGGAATGGTAAAATGTATGATGTCGCGTACGCTGAGACATACGAACGTAACGGTACAACTCGTGATATTGCATACCTGAGACATACGAGAGCAAATGCTTAAAATGTAATATTTCAAACAAAGTTAAAAATAATTCATCGGCATGTATTTTATAACACTACTACTATGCAGCTGATTCGATGAACTTCGTATCGCCTAACAATCTTTTTCTTTGCCCTCGCATTTTAAATCTCTGCTATCTGTTAAATTTTTTATTTTAATGATATTCTGTAAAGGACCGTTTTAATCTACACTACATACAAAACGTAACTAAAGCATTTCGTTGCATAAAAAATAATACCGTATTGTTTAAAATAGCTTCGTAAATAACCCATTCTTTTTTTGTAACATGTGAAAGATAATAATGGTTATTGTGGGTTTTTTATAGGAGATAGACATATACAATCAAGGACGTTTTTGTAGAGCTTTCCAAAATATACAATTACGT
>DWDT01000425.1:0-21304 GCA_018245595.1 Microceris scylla
ATGAACGCCTTGCAGATTGCAGTCGTCCAAGCAGCTACTGAACTTGATAAACAAGAATTTCGGCACGCTGGCGTTCTGCAAGCGCTGGCTGGAGCGCGCGGGCGCGGCGCGCTACGCCATGGCGCTCAAAGACCTGTGCGACAAAAGCGTGGTGGACGCGTACCCGCCGCTGTGCGACGTGCGCGGCTGCTACACAGCGCAGTTCGAGCACACCATCCTGCTGCGCCCCACCTGCAAGGAGGTTATCTCCCGCGGCGACGACTACTAGAACCATGTGTGGGGATTAATTCCAGTTATCAGCTTCACACCAGCTAACCACTCAGTGCTCAGCCTGGTTAAGAATACACCAAGGGTATCCTAAAGTCACAGTGGGTGAACACTCAGAGCTGTTTGGTTAAAACATAGCTTAAAGGTACCATGTGTGTCCCGGGCTTGTGTCTTGATATTAATTTAATCCATCCAGCTTCACACTGGGTGACAGCTCAGTGTTCTAATCAGTTCTAAGTTAAACTAAGAATATTGCCCTGTGGGAGATGGTGTTAGTAGTGAAGTGGCACTATGCAGCAGTAAAATATATAATGCTATTAATACTAGTGCATTATCAGTATATGAAATGTTTTGTATGGCAATAAGAAAACTTACAAGTAAATGAATTGATAATGTTAAAACTAAAGCAATATTATGCCTTCTGTCTATTTAGGTAACCAATAAGCTGATTAAATGTAGTTATTCCCCTGTTACATTAGTTTTAATTTTGATAATGTAGCATTTTATAATATACATTATACTTGTTTGCTTACAGCTTCTTAAATATCTAGGCTAAGTTTGCAATCACATCCACTCGGATGACTAATTTTCCCTGTTTTTAAATAACTTTAAAGCTTGATTTAATGTTTTAAGTTTTCAATAAAGATTCATAGTATCCACATAACAAGATTTACTAACTTACGATTTTAGTTGTTTGTTAGGTCTATACTAATTCTAGTTAGTTCCTGTATAGTTATCAGAATTTCATAATGTTAACATAGTTACGGTTCCGATTGAAATAATGAAAAATACTGGTTAAGTGAAGACTGTCGTTCAACTTGGTAACTAGGTTTCTTGCCTTCTATTAAGAAATATTCAGTAAAATAACGGAATTTACACTTGAGAAAAACATTTTTCGCTCAGTTTCAAAAAACCTACGTTACTAATTGCCGACTGTGCATAATAGATTCAATACTGGCTTTTCGTATCAATTTTAAATTTGGAATTGATCATCCAGCTGTGCAAACAGAAAAGATGCCTCGCGTATGTTGTATAGAATTGACCATTATTGTCCTATTTGATGGTATTTTTTATTTCAACCTCTATGTCGTGTAACCCGATGCATTAACCATTATTACCTAATCGTCCCCAAATGTTTTTAGCCACCATTGACTATTTGTCAAAAGAAAATACAGTAATAGACGCCCCAAACACACGTAACAATTTCACCTAATATAAACCTTTTATATATATATATATCTTTTAGATATAATCTGAAAATTACATGACAGCAATATCATGGTAATAAAATCTCGTTAAGAATTTCAATGTAATGAATTTTTAAATACTTAAATATTATATTTAGACCCAAAATTTAAAGGTTACCTTAAGAAAACAATCAAAAGCCCGCTCTGTGGTTACACCACCTCGCCTCGGATATCGGATACAGGTACACCTATATCGCCTCGGGTATATACCTACATTGTTTTATTGTACGATATACAATGTCTTCATCACGTTGATCGTTAGAATTTATAAAACCATATTTTAAATTAAAGTTTACTTATACAAATATTTGTTTTACTTAACCTTCCCTCTGATCCTGTGCTTTGCAGGATTTATCGATGTACATGACTATTGTTTTCCTCGTAATGTAGTCAGACCTTCAATTTCTCTTACCTGTCTTGTTCTTAATCTAGATTTATACGCATACGGAAAATTTTCAAATTCTAAATGTATGAATAAAAATAAAACGAATAATATTTTACGTACTTTTATTTTAATTAATAATTTTCCACATTTAGGAAAGCACTATTTTCCCAATTTCACCATTAAGACTGATTTTCATTTCTTCATAATTTGCATTAACTGCTTCGTTATTACATATACAAAGTTATTTGTCAATAAAATATGTATTCATAGAAAAGTATAAAATTGAAGTTATGGTAGAACTGAACACAAATCACTAGCGATTATTACCTCCACTACAATCACTACAAACCTACCTGAATATTATTCACAGAATTTACTCATGATTCTAATAAATAATTGCCCCTTAGGTATTTATTCAAATCTTCGTTCCTTGGTAAAAAAAATCAGTTTCTAAGGGTTCGGTCCAGTAATAACTCTAGAGCACTCGTATCAAATGTAAAACTGTGTATACAAAATTTAACACCTATGGTCATTGTGGAATACAGTCCACTAGAATAAAAGTGGCCTTCCACTAACTCCTTTATATGTCGACGTTATTTAGAAAATTTGTACTATAGATACTGTAATGTATTAAAAAAAATGGGAAGCCTTCCAAATGGGAAAAAGTAAGCAACCAGCTTATTAGCATAATACAATTTTAAATATTAACATACTTAAACCATACTTCAAATGTTCGTTCCAATTCATTTTACATACAGCGAACTTCTGAAAGAACGCGGCATGTAATTCATGGCCTCGATTGAATATCAGCAAACGTCAAAACTTACTTGATTTACTTAGCTAAATCTATCTATATCATATTATTCATTTAACTACCTAATAAGCACTGTATAATGGATGCTATAAATATATAACTCTAAGGATAATGAAAAATCAAAGGTACCACAACGAATATTTCAAGTACCTATTATTACTATCGTCCACACAGATGATGAAAATCAAGACAATATAACCTCTCAAAATGATTAAGCATATTTAATAAATAATTAGTAGAGAAAGTAAAAGAATAAAGGTCCAACAAACAAATAATAAGATAGGGACATCTAATATGGTACTAATAAATCATATATTCTACATATGGTTGTAAAAAATCGTCATTAGCATATTACATACAATGAAATCAACATACCAAAAATTGAAAGCCGTGATACATAATGGGCATGGTTAAGAGTGAATCTCCTGTTTTAAATGATAGTTATTAATTTATTTTGAATATTGTTATCGTCACTGACGAAATCAAAAATATCACTGTTTATTTTACATGTAAAGCGCTATATCACCATTACACTTCACTTCTTAGACAAGACTGATCTGCTCCAATAAAAATTACAATCAACTCATGACATCAATAACCATTCCCTTAAAATGATGTAATTAAATAAGGTTTATTTTTCAACAAAGATATTCCATAGACCATAATGTATGTATTATTCCCATTTTAATGCAAGTTCTAATATCGCCACAAAATGGATGGCATTGAAATAATCTCAACAATTAGTCAATCTAGGTATTAATCTCAAACAATTTTGACAAAAGTGAGTTGAGTACTTCTACCACACAAGTAAATCTAGTGTGTAAAGTTGTTCAAGTTTTCTTATAAAAGTAATGAAAAATGACTAGACTATATAATTTTAATCACTTTTTGCTATTAGTCATTAAATTATAACAGGTTAAGTACAATGTAAAGAGTCATGTACGATTTTCAAACGACGTTCTACGACGATATTGCTGGAGAATCATGATTTAAGTATAGGGAAACAATAAATAAACTTCGCAAAGACACTACAATTGATAATCCAACCTAAAATAATCTACAAATCCCTTATACCAATGTGGTAAAGTATCACAGAAATTAAACGTATCTAGCTATAACTAACACGACATCTAATGTCCCAATGCTACTACACATCAGGAATTGGTCAATGTGTAGGTATCTCAAAGAAAGTAACACGTCGTCCGGAACACTCAGGCAATACTTAAAGCTTACCTAAGTAAATAAGCTATACATACATAAACCTCATGTCATATATTAGGCCATGTTCGACAAGCAATTTAATCTATAAAATATATACTTAATATTCACACTTGTCAGAGAAATCATGGAAGGTTCTGTTTTGGTAAAACATATTATAACTCATATTATACTCATTTTAACTTCATCAATAAAAATTTACTTGAGAATAAAACAATTTATACTAAACTTGAAACTTATGAGACATTGTACTGCATTGGAGGATCATCACCATTAGTGGTGATTTCGTGAGACCAATTGTAGATAGACTGGAGTGGAACATGCAGCAACTCCACCAGATGTCTGTAATTCGGCTCTAAAATAAACATGCACATTATTAATATTCCATTGATCATAAAGTATTATTAATTATTATATAAACTCCATGAAATTCTACCAGACTGATTGGTCAGTCCAGTGGTTAGTTATCTTTACTGCTGCGCAAGAGGTTGTGGGTCCTTTTTTATACTTGTGTGATGAGCACATATTTTCATCCAATGTCCACATAAAACAACGAGTAAACATGGTAGACTTTTCACATGCATTAATTAGTTTTCAAATTAAGTGTAACATACCATTCTCAGGATTTATAAATCCTCTTCGAATGAGAAAATCGATCAATACTGGAGCACTGGTAGTCTTAAACTGGGGTGAGAGAGCTCTCTGTACACACTCCTCAGCAGTCAACAGCTCAAAGCTTGCTACTTCACCATCAGCATTTTGGGGAACAAAGTCTATTGGGAGCTCTAAGTCGTAAACATATTCCGTGTTGGGAAACAGCCCGCGTTCACTTTCAAAATAAAAACTGCAAAATAATTAAAACAGCTTTCAGAATCCCTTCACTCAATACAAGACCTAATGGTCTACTCAGCTGCAAATATCTTGGTTTTATTTATTTCACATTCAGATGTTCAATAAAGAACAATTGTTAATTATAAGTACTGCAATTGAAATTTAATGAATTTAATACACAATTATAAAATTTTATTATCATGGGTATACACAGGAGAATGCAGGGCGGGGTAGCTGCCCTCCCTAGATATCGTATACCTCCCTTTTATCTACTGCTGGCTATTAAAATTCTTATTTTGCACTACAATATAATATGCATTAAGTTTTAATTTTCCCCTATATACAACATTATACTTAATATTTAGTGTAGGTAGGTGTCTTTGTGTAGTGTGTAAGACAAACATGTGCATTGAACTTGGCTTATAAAAATGTGATTTATCCCCCTAGCCCAGAACCTGGGTACACCCATATTTATTGTAGTGTGCAATTCTTTACACAAATATTTAATGATTTTCGGGAATGTTACATGCAACAAACCTAACACATCCAGCTGGTACAAGTTTTTTGACTAGCTCTCCCACAACAGATGCTTCCTCTGCGGCCTCTTTTATAGCAGTCTCAAGGATACCATAACCAACTGCCAATCCTCCACTTACAAAGCAATCCCATTTTCCTGAAAGAAAAAAATGAATGAATGTAAATTTATACCTTTCTTACATAATTCTGTTCCTCCTCATGTTATTCTCTAAATTAAAAATACATTAACTGAACCCTAACCTGCATTAATATGGCTTAAACAAGAATTATTTAAAAAAAGTAAATTACTATAAATGCAAATTTCATAGTGTGATTGTTTAATAGTGATAATAATACTCGTATCATGGAACCACTTAAGTGTTTTCAAAGTAGTTTCATTATCTTTGGAGTGCTGGTTAAGAACCAATGAAATAATAAAATATAAGACAGTTCAAGAAAAAATATAATTTAAGGTCCTTTCAAAAAATCAATTATTAAGGGTAGTAGTAGTAGTAGTAGTTACAGTTACAGGTAGAAGTAGTAGGTTCCAAAGTAGTTCTAAAGTATTAGATATACAATTTTTACATTCTTTCAGTAATTTATTATAATTATGTGTGTTAAATTCAGATGTAATAAATATCTCCAACAATTGAAGCATAGATATCCAGTTATGACAAGTCAATATGATAACATGTTACAATAAAATTTATCAGTAAAATTTATACATCACAAAAAAATTACAATTGATAATTTTAGTGTATGCTGTTAACCAATATGTATGACAACTTATTTTAACATCACACATAATACCAAGTGTGTAAAATGTAATCGTAATGTAATTTTCTCAAGCAAAATAATGAAAACTTAAGGGAAATTTGCTTTGACTATAAAAATTCAATGGCAGAGTTCAATTCCTGAATGTTCAAAATACAGTATATCAATCCTTACCCGGCCAAGTCTGCTTTGTAAAACTACGCTGCTGTAACCAGATACAAAGCCCCTTAGATGGATGATTCAAGTATCCAGTAACGCTAACACCATAGTTACGAATGCCAAACAGACATACTGCACTTCGGTCCATTTCCAAGAGGCTCTCATGGTAAAATGGTGTGCTTACCTCAAAGCACTGTAATAATAAAAAAATATTTTAATAACAACACAGCTGTCAATAAGGTTTTATAAAGGCCCATGCAATTGGTTACCAGACCAATTATAATTATAATTAGTTGCTTGCAGCACCTGATAAAAAACTTTTTTGGCCTTACTTGTATGATACAGAAATAAAATGTATCTTTGTTGTTTAATTGGAACTCTGAAAATATGGAATAAATGTAACCGCTATCTTTGCTTAAAGTGTATTTATATGAAAAAAAATTACATTGTTTTAATAGGTATTTACTTTTTTAAAATAAAATATTTAACATACATTTAAAATTATGAACATGATGTATAAAAAAAAGATATAATAAACTCCTTATTCAATTACTATAACAATTTATTTCCAACTGCTTGTCTTAACAACTTTTTGTGTGTTAGTTTGCCACATCTATACAATACATATAGAGATACAGAGACCTATAATTCACAGCCCCTCAGTGTATCCAATTGCTTTCTATAATGTACTTACGTATTGTTATGTATCTATGCAGTAATAATGTAAATATTGCAACTGACATATTATTTTTAAATGGAGTAATCCAAATCAGAACTGTGTGTTATAACTATAATGAGGTAAATAAGGTAATAAAGATACATATAATCATCTATACATCAGCATTTCGAGAATATGGCAGACTATGACCCTAAACCTTTTTGTTATCACAAAATATCCATGTTTACCAGTGAATTGATAGAAGGGTTGATGATAATGATCACATGTGACTAACAAGAAGTACTATATGAATACTACTATTATATTGATTTTTATATACAGACACATATGATAAGCAATAGCTACCTCATCTCGCCAGCCCTTTAAAGCACATATTTCATCGTCTTTCCTCAGCTTCTGTAACACTTCAGCAACCTTAATAGTCCTCTCTTGATAATCTCTAAATGCTGGGTTCAATTCCACATATTTTCCTGCTACTCTAAAAACCTAGTCAGAGACAAACACATAAAAATACAAGTATACAATGATTAACTTTAAATTAATAGAAAATCTTAAAATCCTATGATTAGTCAAACTTTTCTGATAGACACATAAAAAACACTACTTATAAAATATATAATATAAATAGACAGAATTGATCTGACCAGTTACAATTATTTGTTATCATAATTTTGCAAATATGATTTTGCAGAAGCATATGTGACAGAAGCTCCAATAATATACGCTTTATAGATTTCTAACTGGTTTTAGAGTCAAATACTGTATGATAAAACATATCAGTATATTAATTACAGTAATGATAATTCTGCAATGCCTTAATGAATATGTATTATATGTGATAATTTCGTTCACACAAGATAGATATTACTGTAATAAAGTATGAGATTTAGAATTATATATTAGAACATACCTCGGGAAATCTATGCAAGTACTTTAAAACATCAGGACGAATCAAACCGACCTGGTGACCGGCTACTATAAAAGGTTTACAAATTCCTTGATGTAGACCTTCAACAAAACAATCATTAAAAAACGAAATGTTCGATGTTTACTACTTCATTGCGTTTACTATATAGTATCCTCACCTGAGAGATAGAAACAGTTAAATTTTCTTGCTAATTTCGTTAAGTCGGAAACATTATTTAATACTGAATTCATGTTTTTCATAATTTATTACAAACAATTCGCACAAGAAAACAAACGTTTTAGTGTTCCACTTCCAATTCAATCAAACTGGTTAATGTTGCTAGCTACTACAAGAAAAAAAAACCTTTATCGTATATATAATTTAATTTCATTTTCACAATCCAAAAAATATATATGTACGTACAGCAAAATAATTTTAAAAGATTAAAATATGTGGCGACATTTTCTAGTCGAAATATTTTAAATGTCTAATAATTTTGAATTAAAGTTGAGTTGAAGTTATTGACTTAGAGTTAGAACTTTATTAACATTACGACGCACTTACATTACTCATAAAATTATTAACAAAGAACCGTTGAACATAAAAGATGTTAAATTTTAAAATAAAAATATGGGAATAGTGCTTAAAGTAAAAAAAAATTATTACTGATTCTGCTTATAGTAGATAAATAAGCGACATGCAGGTCCGCTATTACGATAATGGTTTCCTTTATTTGAATAAGACAATGACAAGAATTAATTTAGTGTGAGTGGTGCGACATATTTACTACCTATATTTTATTGACACGGCACAATACACGTTATTAAATCATCACAGAGGTTTACAAAAACTTCTATAGACTAAACAATCTCTAAAAAAATGGGAGAGTAACCTTTACAAACTTTGAGGGTCACTGAATTTAGCCCCTCAAAAATTAATAATTCATTTGTTCATCGTTTGTTCTTAATTGTTTGTTTACTTAGAAATAATATATTTATTTACTTAAAAAAATTTAAAAACTTTAATTATAATTATGATTTCATTTTATTTTAATTAGTTGAATATATGTATGTGTCGCAGTAAGATAGTTAAAACCGTAATATAGTTATATCCCTAGGAATATAATTATATACCGGAACATAGTTATGCGAAAACTATTCATTACTCTCTTCACAAGAAAATTAATTATAATACGGTTCAAGTTTAGTGATATAGTTATACTACTGGAATAGGTTTAGTGAAATGATTCCAGGAATGTAGTGCGGGGGTGCGGAGGTGCGGAGGTGCGGACATAGTAATATGTTTAATTGTTTATTTATATGGCTTGATTTTCAATTAATAAACACACGCTAGTGCTACCTACACGTGCAAAAGTAGAAAGAGACAGATATAGGTACCCTCATTTGCTTTCTCTTTTTTTTACGAACACATTTTTGGCTTGCTCCCCTACTCTGTATATAATATCTCTATGGAAAGTCCTAATAGAGATTGACAGAATGAGGAAATAATGTAAATGTAACTGAATAGGAAATATGTAGTTTTTTTCACAGTACGCGCCTACACAAATATGTAGTAATAAAGTTTAGGCAAAATTTTTAAAGTATAGTCTAGTCTAGTCTACACTTAGAGAAATCTGCAATTAATTCTTTTAGTAAATGTATTTACAATAATTTACGTAACCCTGATGCCTGTGGACAAGATTTACGGTTTGTGGAAATAATCTTGTATGTAGCTGTATGAATTGACTGATACGTTCACTTTTTTAGTCATTCTCTTTCTTTCATTGTTTTGACATTTCTGACATTTGCTGTAAGCGTTTTTAATGTATATTTTACGAACAGTTGCCTTACTATATCCATGGAAAAAGAATAATTTACAACGAGCAGTATTATCTTGATAGACGTTAAATAATAACCAAGTCAATTAGTGGCTTTTATGTAATGTTTCACGATGTCTACAGAAAATTTAAGTGTACTGAGTGATATAGCAGGTCCATTTAGGCCTTACGTTCAAAACTTATATCAAGATTTAGAGCTCGGTAATATCCATGATTAATAGATAAACATTATGCGTTATTATTGAGATTAATGATAATAAGTCATATTTATTGATTATTTAGGTTTATCCAAAACTAAAGTGAACTTGGAAAGGGTGAGCTGCTCAGAAGATTCAGATTGTCAATTTCGACTGGTTCTACCGTATTGCTAAAAAAAATTAAAATGGGATATTATATTTGACATAACCGTGCCTTGGTTTGCACCTGACTTTAAATTCGACGATGAGTCTTTCCTAAGTCACGTTGATGTCGAATACGTACGCAAACATATTCCCAGCTTATTGAAATGGAATGCAAATGATCCCAAGGCACTTAGCGAACTTATAGCAGAGATGGTTAATTTATATAAACTTCATCAGGTAATTTTATTAGTACCTTTATAATTACTTGTGTCAGTTGTACCTTGGAAACTGTCCCACCAGCCCAACATGGGAATTCTGAGCAATAACCTTTCAGGCGAGGACAGGACTGAGTCAGGTTGATGATGTTGATGATCAGACATTATTATCTGATTATAATAATGCTTTTTGTTATATTCTTCTGCAATGTTTGTATTTGCACTATAGACACTTGTATAAGCAATCTGTAAAGTATGTACTAAAGTGGTATTTACACACCTGTGAAAGAAGCTTCCTTAAGTTAGGGACAGTACAATAATTAATTACCAACTCACAATAATGTGATGTTACTATCTGTATTGTGTGTGTGTGATGTATTTAAATATGAAAACTTTATTAATTTATTTTTAATCATTTCTATCCTTACAGATCCAACCTAATTCGACAGAGTGGCCTTATAACCATAAATATATTTTTGAAATTTACAGTTATAATAACTATAAGAAACATAATACCCTAATAACCTAAAAATTAAAATAAATATAAATTCAGTATTTATAAGACATTAGATATAGCGCCATCTTGGTGAACTCACTCAACTGAGTTGAAAACAATTCAAGGTTGTAGTGTGCCACATTGAGTGTATGGATTGCCTGGGTAAAAGGCACCTTAGACAATAAGTTTGTTCTGCCTTTTGGAATGGCCAGCATTGGTATCAGCTGCTGCCTCCAAATGTAGCACTCTTCCGCACAAATATTAAAGCAATGCAGGATACCAGGATTGTGGTCTACTCCACAAAGTAGTTTCAGAAGATTTGCTATAAGTGCAAACTCCCAACTTCAACACATTGAAGGAAAGTTTGTTTTTCCTACTCCACCCTGCAATTCTGTCGATTTCCCTTTTGAGGTGTTCACAATCACCAAGATTTTTGACCTCTAGCAGCAATTTTAGGTCATCTGCAAATAATAAATTAATAAAATAATTGTTATGGGTTGGAAATAATAGTCAAATGTGTTTTTTTAATTTGTAGGTAAACAAATTGAGTGAAGATGAAAATTCAAGAGCTTATTTTGAATACAGTGCTTTGTTGGGTAATGCCCTCACCACTGAGCAGGACATCGAAGTGTGTGTCAATGGGCATCTTGTAGAATTTCTTATTAAACTTAAAGTGGATACATCAAGATTACCAGAATTATATAATGAAGGGTATTTGTATAAAACAATATGTTTTTTCATTTTTTTTTCACTTTATAGACATATAATACAGCATTGTTAATACTATATTGCATTAGTTATCAAACATATCAAAAACCTACACATATGTAAAAAAGTAGAGTGGCTATTACTCCAACTTTATTTACTTCAGATACCAAGTAATACTAAATCTTATAAAAGTTTATTTTATGTCTGTTATAAACATCCTGTAATTTTTCTTCTTTTGTGTCTTTAATGAAGAGGGCATCAAGTGATTTTATGTAGTCATGTATGCACATTGGTTTGAAAGACTTGGGTTTAACCATCAGCAAATATATGACCTATTTAGATATGACAGTGATAGGTCTCAACAACTGCAACACTATTGATGTGTGTGTATGAAGAAAATAATGAATAGGTATAGAAAAGTAGATCACATCTGCAAGAGTAGTGATATTTCTCAGTCTATTTTTTAAATGGCAGGTCCATTATAGGTTCAGGTTAAGGTATAATGATGTAATAATAATAGTAAATGTATTGTATATTTCCAGAACTGCACAAAATCCAGGTATTGACACAGCGCTGCTGTTGGTACGGTATCCAAATTGTACGAATGCAGAACTTATATTATCACCCTTTCTGACAAAAGTACTTGGAAATATCACTCTTCCAATGTAAGTAAATAGAGCTTTTGCAGTTAATTGGTTTTAATTTAATAACATAAAAAATTGTAGAATATGGTCAGTGTACATTTAATTCATGTAATGTAATTTCAGGATGCATCAATCAGGAGTTTTAATGGACTATGTACCAATGGTCACAGATCTTCTTAACAACAAGGTATTTTATTATCATCATCATAAGTATTTTAAATTTGTAGTTTTGACTTAGTCACCAGACTTTTAAGAGGTGTTAACCAATTCTCTAAATTAGCACTAATATTGATTTCAGATTCAAGATGTTCTAAGCAATGACAAGCTAAAGAGAGAACTATTGGCACAACTAATTGTTAAATATGAAGGGGCAGTGCTGGAGCACAGTGGTAATGGTGCTGCCTTCCTATTTGAAATGAAAGATTTTCACTGGATCTTACAAATAGATATAGGTGAGTAAAGATTTTGAACTGAATTATAAAATAGCTTATTATTTCATTAATAAACAATATTATTTTAGAGTACTTAGTTATTAGCATTATCATCCTTCTTCAACCTTCCTTATCATGGATGATCTTCAATTTATATTGAAAAAAATGAATCTGTATAAAAATATGTCAGAATAGTAGCTAGAATCGAATTTTTAATCAGGTCTTCTCAGCTTTGATTACTGGACTTCAGTAGGCACTTCAAAGATGTACAATTGCAAAAGATGCATAAATTGATTGAGATCTGTGCCTTCACACTGTGTCAACATCATCACATCAGTCTTTAGCCATTTCTCATATTTCACATAGATCTTTCCCAAGGTGCGCCCCAACACCTGATCCTCCTCAGATCTCATCCAGCTACTACCATCTGCCTTCTTAAAGTCGTCAGTCCAATTGGTCTGAGGGCAACCGACAGTAAGTCTGCCAATTAGCGGAGTTCATTCCAGAACTCGTCTTCCCCAATGACTATTGATTCTTGGACACATATGAACAGCACACTGCCACTTCAATGTGTTAATTCTTTGAACTATGTTGGCCGTCCTAGTTTTCTACTGGATATCCTAGTTTCTGATCTAAAATAGGGATAGCTAAAACTCCATTGAATCTACAACATTTTACTTTAATGTGAAGTTATTTTATTGACTGTATTATGGTGTCAATTTGATGTGAAGGGATGCAATAAGGTGGTAAACAATCCCCTTTTGTACCTGATGCACTCTAAAAGTTTGCTATACTTATGTGACGTAATAATCTGTTTGGCTTATGAAAGGCTGTTGTGGTCTTAATGATGTTTTAACTAAGCAAGCTTTAACCCAAAGTTTTTTACAGAGAACAATTAATTTGGATATATTGAATTGTATAATTTCAGGTGTAAGATTTCCAGAAAACCTACCAGTTCTGACTCTGAGATCTGTGTACCATAGCAATAAAGGAAAACCAAAGTTTAAAGTATTACCGGGTTGTCCATATAATAATTTTGAAGCATATATTGAACAGCAAGTAGAGATTTTCAAAAACGAATGCAAAGGATTTTCATCAAGCAGTCAACTTGTTAATATAGAAACATAAGAAATGAACAATGAAGGGGTATTATTATATTGTGATTATAAGATCTTACAAGTACCTATATTTGTTAAATAAACTTTTTCATCACTTTAAAGTGTTTCCATTTTCAAAATGTCCTATACTGTTAGAATATTTTACTTATTCGGGAAGGGTTTGTTTACACATTGCCTGCGCGTTCGTCATGTCCTGTAGATCATAGTCAAGTGAATGAGAGGGGTAGTGTATGTCCCTACTCCCTAAAAGTACCGTTACTTGCGATGAACACATAGAGACGAAACACGTAGGTATGTCACAGTGAGACAATGGACCTTAGAAAGCATAGTAATAATTTATTAAATAATATCCTTCCACTTCTGGGTGTAAGATTGAATTGTTAAGAAAACGTATGAATTAGACCCCGTAAAAATTAAAATTTTCGATATAGGTACATTATTTTGTCGTCTAATTCAGTTTTGATTCACATAATAGAACGAGATGGGGATCTGGGTATGTAAATTCTTATTTGGCTGTGTTTGTGCTACGAGCTTTTGTGTAGCTTACAATTAGTCCCAATTTCATTAGGTAAGCCAATTGTTGTATTAATAGTTTGTAGAAAAATCTGTTATACAATCAGCTGATAGATTATATTAAATTCATCATTATCCTGTCCCAGGCCACTACTTGTATGCATCCCGACACTTCATACCTATTCTAAATAGGAATTGTAGAATACAGAGCATATTTCTACACACCGCACACGCTGATACGCTGCTACTCGTCGGCAGAACTTTTAACTTTGCCTAGATTACATTACTTATTGTTTTTTGGTTTAATATGTATAATATATTTAGCAAAGCATACATAAAGTTTAATAAAACCTGCTTTTAAAAAACCTTACATAATATTAGTTTAATTGAACAGTGATAGCCTAGTGGTTACGAATCCATCCTCTCACTCCGGGGTGTAGGGTTCAAATCCATGGCACGCATCTCTACAAAAGTGCGTTTTAAAATTTAAATATCACCTGCTAACGGTGCAGGAAAACATGGTGAGGAAACCTGCACACCTTAGAATTTATAAAAAAAATATTTTCTAAGGTATATGAAGTCTGCCAACCCGCACTTGGCCAGCGTGGTAGACTATGGCCTTACCCCTCTCTATATGACAGGAGACCCATATTCCAACAGTGGAATCATAAATGCGTCTATTAATGTTTATTTATTA
Source organism: Microceris scylla (assembly GCA_018245595.1). Classification (NCBI taxonomy): domain Eukaryota; kingdom Metazoa; phylum Arthropoda; class Insecta; order Lepidoptera; family Hesperiidae; genus Microceris; species Microceris scylla. The sequence goes on from DWDT01000425.1 coordinate 14,798, forward strand.
ATTTTTGCTCTGGAATGCACGATAGATTCGTTTAACTTTTCTACAGAGGCAACATCGTTGTGATGTACTAAATCTATACATTATAAACTTCTGTGGTTTTTGACATATGAAAAGTATGTACGCTTGAAGTTGCGAATTTATTAAATTTTTTGCGATTTGTTTCGGTAATAGTTGTGAATTTTAATATTTTGCCAAAATAACTTTAGTCATGTTTCTAATGTATTAAAACCGCCGCAAATTATATTTTCAGATGTGAAATTATTAATATTTTTGTCTAACCTTGTCACCTTACGTAAGGTCTTAAATTATTAGACCGTCATGGGTAACAAAGTTTCCGCCGAAGCTGCTAACATCAAACCTGTTGGGACTAACGCAAGTCCTCCACCAGAATGTCCTATGCATAATAAGAAAGACGCCAAAGATGAAGAAGTTAAAACGCCAGTATCAGAATGTCCAGTGCAGCACGACAACTCCATCAACCCATATAACATGGTATTGTATGGCATATATTTGTAATTGCTAACAATTTCTGTAAGGATAGATTTATTTGACAATCATTACTCTCTGCCTATGCCACAAAAGACCTGGTGTGACGTTATAATAATAAATTGTGTAAAGTTGTTTATATTTATAGAGTATATTCCACTCCTTGTATAATATTAGATGCCGCCTGCGAACCAACAACCGGCACCAGACCAGCCATTTTCACTGCCAACTCAGCGCCAAGTCTCATCCATACCACGGGCTATGCCAGATGGCTCAACAGAGTTCTGGGTTTACCCAAGCCAGCAAATGTTCTGGAATGCTATGCTGCGAAAAGGATGGCGATGGAAGGATGAAGATATAAAGCAGAAAGATATGGAGGACATCATCCGCATACATAATGCTAATAATGAACAAGTATGTCCAATTATGATAATTATTTAAAAAAAAACTCCCCAAATCACAAATAACGTCCACAAACCTGATAACCAATATTCATTCCTGTACTTAAATTAAAAAAAATAATCCCTTGCAAATTTGGCACTTATTAATAATCGACCCATTATAATTTCACGGTTGGAATATGGGTCTCCTCTCATATTGAGAACGTTAGGGCCGTAGTCTGCCACACTGCAAGCCAAGCCAAGTGCGGGTTGGCAGACTTCACACACCTTAGAAAATATTTTTTTTTTTTTATAAATTCTAAGGTATGCAGGTTTCCTCACGATGTTTTTCTTCACCGTTAACAAGTGATATTTAAACTTAAAACACACATTTGTAAAGAAATGTGCGCCACGGATTTGAACCCAGAATCTCCGGAGTGAGAGTCTGAATTCTTAACCACTAGGCTATCACTGCTTTTACTTGTGCAAACTGGCAATTTAATCATTTTAATATACCTCTTTTTTAATCTTTGTAAATTGAATGTTATCAATATACTGTTTTAATTTATATTTAAATCTTCAATATAATATTTACTTGTTAAGTTATTTTTAAATAAATGATACAATATGACTATATAAACTTATAGGCATGGCAGGAGGTTTTGAAATGGGAAGCACTACATGCCAAAGAATGTGGACATCCAAGACTCAAGAGCTTCGGAGGAAAAGCTACTCAATACAGTCCAAGGGCTAGAATCAGATCCTGGCTTGGGTAAGATACAAAAATATTTATTGTTAAATACTTATATGAGAGAATTAGATTGGTACAACTTTGTACTCTTTAAAAATAGAATAGTTCTTGGAAATAATATTAGGCAATCAGGTAAATTGAGGGAAAATACCATTATATAATAAGGAAGGCATTTAAAACGACAGGTTATTAGTTATAAGAAATTTCCTCATTTCAAACAGTCATATTGTTACAACATTATTTTAATAAACAATCTCTCAGTTGGTGTTGCCCTAGTAAAAAAGTTCATCTTTATGTTCTATTCGAATAGGCTAACAATAATGGGACTATATTAAAAAATGGCTAATAAACAAAAACACTTACATGATTAAATTATACTGATTTGTTCCAATACCAAACAATTGAAATTTATCTTTGTAAACACATTAATAACTCGAATTAATAATTTATGTTTTTCAGATATGAACTGCCATTTGATCGTCATGATTGGATTGTTGATAGATGTGGCAAAGACATTCGCTATGTTATTGATTATTATGATGGTGGAGAAGTTGATAACAAGTTTCAATTTGCTCTTCTCGATGTCAGGCCGGCTCTTGACTCCTTTGATAATGTTTGGGATAGAATGAAAGTATTTTACATGAGATACCGCTATGAATTGATTGGAGAAAAGGATAATGCAAAGTTAACAAACTGAGTAATATTGTTATGTCTAATGTTTAAAAAGCAATAATTAATTCAAAACTTAATTTAACTAAAAGTTGTTCTGATTATAGTAGAGAATAAAATTAGTTATTGTGGGGTTCTTCCGTCGACAATATTTGTCACTGCGGAAACTCTTTGTGATTTTAATTATTCAATGTAAATTATAACATTATATTGTTAGAATCATAATTTTATTAAACAAAATTTTCTGGATTCTATTAGAAAAAAACTAGCGTAATTTAAATGTAGAGTTCATTTTTTAATTAGAATTGCATGAGTTTATCAGCAGTCACATTAAAAATTGTAGTCACTAAGTACTTACCATGTAATAAAAAAATTAAAAAATCTAAAGTGTTTTAGTTTTTAGTTATGTCCATCTGTCTAGATGACAAAAAATAACATACTTTGTACGTAGGTACCCAAAACTACTTAAAACCTCATATCCAAATATGTATCAAACATCATACCCTAGATTTAATGCATCTTCTGGCGCCACGTGCAAAACGGAGAAATTGCCTCACGCAATATATATACTAATGCTTTTGCTAGTAAGATATTGCATATCAAGAATTGATAGTGCCAAGCTAGTATTTCTTTCAAGGAACAAGATTAAAACAACAGTAAAAAATATTACCTCACCTCTATAAAGCTTGAAGCTTTAATTTTAACAATTATAGCCTAATACCGACTATTCTACATTGAACTACAATTATTAATATGCAATCATTAATAAACCCATCATTCATTTGCATACGCCGTAAGTCGAACGCCGCTCTATAAATCTGTAAGTAACAACAAATGCATGTCTCCAGTTAAGTCATCTCATATCAAAGGCGGCAATATCCACAATTATAAATGGTACAAAAAATAACAAATTATTTTTTTTACAGAAATATACATCCTATTGCAAGGCAATTTTTATGGCATATATTATTAGGAATAACATTTTTAGCATTTTTAAACCGTTTTCATACATGGCTACGGTCACGGGATATTGTTCGGATTGATGCAAACGTTAGATTTAATTTTTTTTTTCATGGGTTATGTACTGCCGTATTTTCACTTCGTCATCGTCATCAGCCTTTTTTTCTTATTTTTCACTTATTGTTAGTGTATTCCTCTACATCAACAAATTACTCAATATTTACCAAAAGGAAATCATATTATAGTTGCCTATGTAATAATGTAACTTAAATGTTATCTTCATTTGTTTGTATTAATGGTACTTAATTGTTTTTATTGTGTTTTCCTAGAAATTTATTTAGCTACTTTTAAATATAAAGCGCTAAATATAAAGTTAGATTGATTCCTTTCGTACTGACTACTGAGTAATTTACCATTCATAAACCACTTGAAGAAGTAGGCAGTGTCCGTTAAAGGCTTGAAGGAGGAGGGCAAGTCAGTCATATACTGAGAACGGCAAAATTGCCGTCGGGCTATCGCAATAGACACTGACCGTAAAAGTAGGAAATAGCGACAATGAAACTTTTCATAATTAACAATAATCAAATGCTTGCTATGCTTTTCACTCCGACGGAGAGTAGATTATCTGGATTGGCTATAAATTCAAAAGAACATGAGACATTCTGACAGTATAAACTTATCGGAAATCATTGGTAATATTGCAAAGCAAAAGTGAAAAGAAAGTTACTTTAATTACGAGTTACAGTTTAATATTATCGTAAGAAGTGTTTTGTGTGTGATTCTTTATGTGGTGGTATTTATGTATTAAATTTATAATCATTTTTGTTTTTTTTCATGTGTAGCAGTCCCTAGCTTTTATATATCCGAAACGATTTTAATGAAGAATGTTTATTGTTCCATAATTTAAATTGTCAATCGTTGACACGATTAATCTGCGACTGGGAAAAATGTTACAAAAAGGAAGTCTTTACCGAGCATGAAATCGAAAAAGGTTGATGATAATGACGATGACATTAAAATAAATTCTATTAAACGTAAGCATGATTTGTAACCTATAATTAGTTTAATGTATTTTTCGTTGGTTAAATTAAAGCAGTGGCCTCTTTGTGAATGTTCTTCACATTTATAATTGACATGGATTTTCTTTTCCTCCTTTTGATCCATGTGTATGTCATAATCTGAACGTCTTGGTCTTTTCAAATAAACTACTCATGAATGCATTTTCTTTTGATCTAAACAGTCACGTATTAGATAAGTAGAAAATGTATAATATAGCTACCATAATCTACGTTTTGAGTATAGACGCTGGCTGATAAGACATTAACCCTGAGCTCTAGGATACTGATTGACTGACTGTCACTGACAGTGCACTTACTCCGTGCATTCGTAATTCAAATTCAAAAAGCATACAAATTTTAAAACCTTGTTCATTTATTATAATCTCTTGGAAAGTATTACCAAAGTATTGTGTAATACAATAGAGGTCAATAATAATATAGCGTTAAGTCAAGTTAATTAATCAATTATCGTTATATCACAGTATAAAGTTAATATCAACACTCATCAAATAGAACATCAAAACTCTAGCTATTCTGACCGCGTTAAAATTCAGCCCACAGAGCCCTCCCGTAAAAAGTACATCAGAATTTATATATATAATATTAATATCAGATATAAGAATAATAGCGATAAATTAATCTCTAGGTATTTTGTTTTTCTATAGTCAATGCATAATAAGAACAAATGAATTCGAGAATACAACTGATAAAATAGTAAAAAGTATACGTTTTTGAAAACCAAAAACTTTAACTTTCAACGCAACACATAATATTTGAAAAAAATTGCGTAAGGTGGAATGTATTCTCATAAAAATTCACTTTATCTGTCCTGCTCACACAAATAACATGGAGGTGTTACTGTGACTGAAACGTTATTTTAGTGTCTTTGTTTACGTGTCGAAATCATCGAACAAACGAACGAGTTTTATTCAAAGTTACGACGTAAAAATTACTACGGTTTATGGAAACGTTTAAACGAATATCTTGCGCAAAAGTTTTCCTCAGGACTAATCGTGATAAGCAATAGAAATGAACAACGGGGAGGTCGGTGGATCCAGAGGCAGAGGCCGCGGTTGGCAGCAACCCGAAAATCAACCAGCTCGGGAGCTTCGCCGACCTAAGAATTTAGCTGAAGAAGTAAAAGGTAAGGAAGAATTAATTGGTTTACGCTTAATTTTATATTAAGAATTACGTTTGTACCGCTACGTCATACACCGCGATTATCAGTTTTCGGGTGAAAGTATTGAAGATTTCATTTGTGGTGACGTCGCCGCGTCAGCGTGGTTTGACAAAAGCAACCGGCTGTGCTCGAATTAATGCACGATGAAATGAGAGTCAAAGGAATTTTTATTGAATCGTTAATAATTTTAAACAGCCTACACTTAAGTTTATAGTATTGTGTTATGCTTAGATAGAGACGTAAACATTTTTTTTTCGTTACAGTTGAGCCTCCGAAATCAAACTTGTCTGCAGATGCGGAGGAATGGTACCCTCCCAACTATGTGCATCATAATATCATAACATACCAACCCGATCCCGCTCCCTACCGCATGCCACGATTCTCAGTGCAAGATCGTCTGCGGCAAGCGCAAGATCAGAATCCTTTCAGTTTCGAAGATATGTCATATTCATTGGAGGAATCTGAGAATGCAGATTTGAGGGTAAAGAATATTACAAAACCTATTAATACATCATAAACTACATAAATATTTTTTACATTTATCATATGTTTTTGTACTATATTTTGTTTGGAGAATAACTTAAATGAATGAAAATATATATTACTATAAAATTAATTATTGCAAACAATATTATTATATCATCACAGTACATCCCTTTCAGGGTAGGCAGAGAGCACTAAGTGCCAAATATCTCTTTACTTAGATTTATGCTGTGCTTTTTTCACATACAGTACACACACTCTTCATACACATAAACTCTATATCACCAGACTAGCTGTGCCCGTGACTTCATCCAAGTAGAATTTTTTTATTTAGAAATCAAGAAAATATAAGTGTTTTTAATACAAAGAACCTTTTTATTAAAGTACTTCTGTGTATATGATATTTTTAGTTCTAAATTTTGCCGTTGTCACAATATTTTTTATTGCTGCTCCTCTCCTATTCGTTGTCGCCAACGATTTTAAGTACACGATAATGCAAGTTTGAAATAATCGTTATCGGTACATGGGTTCTCACACATT
>DWDT01000426.1:0-21296 GCA_018245595.1 Microceris scylla
TATTTAAACTTAAAACGCACTTTTTGTAAAGAGGTGCGCGCCGTGGGTTTGAACCCGGCACCCCCGGAGTGAGGGGCCGAATTCTTAACCACTAGGCTATCACTGCTTTAATAATGATTAGATAAAGTGAATATTGTTATTAAATTAGACATTTGAATATACGAAAGACAATATTACCTGCTACTAACAAATTTAAGTTACTCGTACAGTTATATTACAACCAGTTCAATTTTAATATCCACTTCGCAAGGTATATTTAGAAATGTAGCAAGTAAGCTATCTTTCGCTGCGCGCTCTGACAGCAAAATCTAATCTTGTAATAATTTTGCTTTGCTATTGATCAAAACACGCCAGCGCTTTTTAAAAACTAGCAATCTAATGCACTTCTGATGCCTTGCAATATTACCTAACAATATTACGTAAATTTAAAGAATATATGTAATTTTCTGTTTCGATCTCTATCAGCAAGGACATGTGCTTAACTTAAATTGGATTGGAACTTATTTACCTATCCAGATTAAAAAAAACGAAGTCCATTAAGTACTGCTTATTATATTATCGTAACGTAATAACACTCGCTAACATATAAATTGTATATTCGTTTAGTTATCATCATCATCATCAATATCGTCATCGTCATCGTCATCGTCATCAACATCATCATCGTCATCATCATCATCATCATCATCATCCTCATTAACATCATCAATATCGTCATCGTCATCGTCATCGTCATCAACATCATCATCGTCATCATCATCATCATCATCATCATCATCATCATCATCATCATCATCAACATCATCAATATCGTCATTGTCATCGTCATCGTCATCGTCATCAACATCATCATCATCATCATCGTCATCATCATCATCATCATCATCATCATCATCAACAACATCATCAATATCGTCATTGTCATAGTCATCGTCATCGTCATCGTCATCGTCATCGTCATCGTCATCGTCGTCGTCATCGTCATCAAGATCATCATTATCAGCCAATCTCAATCCACAGCTGGACATAGGCCTTCCAATGAGCGCCATCGCGTGCTGTCCCAAGCTCGTCGCATACGTACGGCTACCACAAACATCAGACCCTGGCTACGTATAACTTTTATTTATTATAGAAATAATATTAACAAAATCTTAACTATAAAATTTCGGTATACATCGGATCGTGATGTAGCAATAATGATGCCGATATAACGACCAAAATGGCTCGGAACGTGCTGCTGTGTTCGTGATGAACTCTATACATTCTTATATTGCTATATTTTCTCAGATAGCTTTAAACTCAAACGACTTGTTTAATAACATTCTATTGTAGTTAGTTCATTGGTCGAGTGGTTGCAAGCGTGACTGCCGATCGGGAGGTCCTGGGTTCAAATCCCGGGTCGGGATACTATTGGATTTTTCGAATTTAGAATTTCTAGGAGTGACTCGGAGTCTCGATGTGTGCCCGGTGCAAGGCAAAAAACTCACCACCTATTCCATTGTTGGACTTAAACCTAACTGGTGAAACGTGGGGGTGTACTACACTCCTCTACCTACCGCTTCGGAGATTACAGGCGTATCATAATACATACAAGCTGTAATATAGAAGATCGATGCTGAACTCAAGTTATACTGAATAGCAATAAACATTCATTGTTTTGCGCGGCCATCGTAGCCACATTACCACACACTTAATGGAAAGTTTACGCACGAACAACACGATCCATGGCTTGCGAGATATGGGGCAGTAAAAGATACGAGCTAACTCGGGAATTGGGATCATATCCAAGGGGGCTTTGCCAAATCTGCCGCGGAATTATTCATGGTGAAGCATCTACTCGATCTAGGGCAAGAGACAAACGGACGCTTAGGCTTCGCAATAATGGCGCGCGCCGGTCGAACAATGCTGGATTGTTAACGAAATTAATCTATGAACGAAAGTTGATAGATTCTCGATCGTTACATTGGGCTACTTGGATTTTGCGTTTTACGTTAAGTACGGAAGCCTTGGTATTCGCATTTATATTTTACAGCGTTATTTTCGTATTACTTGACTATAGTTTGTAGTCCATTCTTCGGTGTCGATATATTAAAAATGTGAAAGAGCTACGTTTGGTTTATCCAAAATTGTCATAATGTCTTAGTGATAAATCAGGTAAATCATAATGTCTTAGTGATTTACAATTCACGTACAGAATCGCCTTGCACTTTAGTTAACAAAATATACAACTTTCTACTAAAACACATAACCAAAATATATTTTAAGTACCAATGTATGCATCTATGAATGCAAATTTTTGGAAATGCATTCTTCTTTATGTGTAATGTTTGTTTTATAATACTTTTATATTCTAAAAATTAACATTAACCCTGAACTATAATTGTACTAAGCTCGAAGTGTTACTTATAATCCTTATTAGATGTTTATTATTATTATACTTCGTACTTATTTAATGTAAAAAAGTTAGTAGCTTGAGAAGCGATTGGATTTTTAAGAACTTTGTAGCAATGACAGTCGATATCTGGTAGGACACATCTCTAATAAAATCCCATAATTTAATTATAAAAGTTTTAGAGGGGGAGATCTCCGCTCCTACTTCATTAGATTACTAAGTACGGCCATATATACATACGTACGTATGTACGTTTGTCTAGATACCATAGAACTCGGTCTGCATTTTGGAATGATATGACGGTGCGGGAATTGTCTCAACTTGCCATTAATATTTTGTAGTCGCATTGTAATTATCACAATAATATTCTAGCTACACCCTCACCGCTATTACTAGGTTCATATTTCTTCCGCGCGAAGCTTGTCTCGAATTGATCGCTTCCCTAGCGTTAAGATCGCCTTTTGTTTTCTTAGTATTCGAGAAGTACGATTATTAGTATAACAAATATAACCATTTGGCAACTTTGGACTCTAAGAAGAGTCGATTGAGATCTCGGACACAAAAATTTTATGGCATGATAACGCTATATTAATGTTGCCTTGAATAGTAGAATCTATTCGTTTCTGTTAGCGTTTGCCTTTGTGGATGCACGGAGAATCCAGTAACACAAGCTTACCAACCCAATACAAGGGCGATTGGTCACAATTTGTTACAAAAAAAAAAGTGAAAATGTAACACGCAAACAAACATCACGTCACCCAAGTTATTATTAATTTCTTTGTTCTTTACTATTTTTTTTAAACACCAAATTAATGTTATACACCAAATTATGTTAATGAGCAACCAAGAAAACTTTATTGGTATGTGCCAAATATGTATCAAGCGAACCACAAATGACACTGGACCGAATATAAAAATGATGTTCTTCATGCTGGTAAATGCAGTATGATTCATTATAATACATTTAACATTTGTCCGCCAACCCTCACTTGGGCAGCGTGGCAGACTATGGCCTTAGCCCTCTAAATATGAGAGGAGACCCATATTCCAACAGTGGAATTATAATGTGTCGATTATTATTATTATTTTTTATAACATTCCTTTACTCCGGTTCTATTTACTATTGACGACTTAATCTTGCCCGCGTATAATTCTCAAAAAGTGCGTTCTACAGAATATTAAGCTGGCGTTATGATCATTTGAAATCCATTTATGCCCCGATTGTAGCCAGACTGACTATCTTTCTTCCGTTGCGGAAACCCTCTACTCCATAAATCAGGCACTAATCCTTAGAATTTCGCTGGGCCAAATAACTCCATCAACACGACATTACCTCCTGTATGACATCAGTAATAATAAGTATGATTTGCAGCCTCGAAACCGTACTATAACTGTAACGAAAGTATTGAAAATCAATACTCCAATATATGATTTTACATTGAATAAAATTCTAAATTCTACTTTGAAGTTGTTCCTAATATGGATGATCAGAGTCTAACCGTATATAGAGATTTAAAAACAGGTTAGTGTCAAATATGATACCTAGAACAGTTACAAAGACACTTAGGCCACCGATCTGCTCGTATTTCTATTACCAGATAGTTGTCTTCGGCACTTTCAGGACGCAGAGACATTTACAGACGAAAGATTGTTATTGGGTACATAATCATATTAGGTACCTATATAAATATATTAGGTGTTGTACTGTTGTACATGACTGCTTGCTATTTCTTTTAAAACATACTGTATTAAACTCTCTTGAATATGGCATGGCAATTATTTCAATAAGATATGTTCAAAAATTTGAAGCGCAGGTATAGTAATTTTAATAAATGAAATAAATCAAAGAATGCAATATCGGAGGCTGCGTTGAAATCCAAATCGAGACAAACATCGTAATATAATCCCAAAACAGAGGACAAATTCTATTTCATTCGCAAAGGAAAGCATCCATTTTATATTACGTTGATGACGTGAAGCAATGAACGAAACTCGCGCCCTAAGGAGTTCGCTTGTTTACAGTGAAAATTAGATTTAATAATTTTCCTCATCTCGACACGAAGCCGGCGCGAAACTCAACTCACAGGAATATGTCAGGCCGAATAAACGAATTCAAGTAATTTATTACATTCTTCTCATTTTATTATTATCAAAATAGTATTAAAACGTGCCCTAATAGGTTATTTACTGGCTATTGTAGGAGTTAGAAGCTACCGAAGTTAAATTGCGCGTATGAAGATGAATGTTTGAGTACTGCGTCAAGTTTGAGATGATAGAGATACTTGGCACTCGGTGCTCTTTGCTTAGTCCGGGAGGGTTCTGATGTGACTATATAATAACAGTAAAAATATTGTAGTTGTCACATTTCGATGGACGATACAGCTAAGAAGAACAACTTATATGGACGAATAGTTGAAGAACTGTGCAGCTTTAAGTTTTTAACAATGGTTTATAAAGTCAACACATTGGGGTTCATGAGCAAAAGCGCTATTGTGAATTTAACAGATGCAGACAAAGTGTGCTGAGTAGAAAAAATCAATATTTTTGGTGACTCCAGTAATCAATGTAACAATATGTATTCAAAACATAGTCAATCACTTCGTCCAAAACAGTTCAGTAAATCCTCCTCTCCTACCCTCCACCAATAATTTTTGGCGCTTTTTTTTTAATTTACCTTCTTGCGACAGTAACACCACCGTAATTTAACGGATTCTGACAAACTCTCTTAGATACTCGGAGATAGTTTTCCTTACGTTCATTCTCCATGAACATAACACAATAACACATACACGATATGAATTCTGGTCGGGTTCGAATAGACATCAAACGATGACGACTTGGATAACATTGTTGGAAAAGTATATTATAAGGTGATATTTTTTCACATTAGCAAAATAATATTTTCTAGAAACTGGTTTTGATAACTAAGAAAATACGTTCATGTTCTTCAATTGTTGTATTAATTCTATTGCTTTATTTCAAATTGTCTTGTTCTATGTTTTTTTAATATTCTTTGTTTACTCGCTCTGTCTCTTTTTATTCTTTTATTATCTTATTTAGGTAGCGCTAGCATTCATTATTTGAAAAAAAGCTGTTCATTTGTTGAGCATGCGTCAGTAGTAACATAAAGAGAGATAGTTACGATATCGCGATCGTTGTCTCTCTTTCTAACAGTCGGACGTGGCCGCTTGCAGGCAGCTGTACGTCTTCCCTGCTCTGTATATAATATCTCTATGTTACAAGCTGTCAGTTATGTCAACCGAACATTTACAATGCCCGCAATACTTATTAAAGTGCACACAAGTATGGATATGTGCGTATATCTATTTATATATGTGTACATTAATTCACAATAGAAAATTCCTATGGCATGACACATTAGAACGGCAAACGTTTCATAAAACGTACCGAACATACTCGTATCATGCCAACTCTTGGCAATTTTTCTATCGATATGTACAACACATATCAAGCAGTTATCAACAATTTTTACTACAAATTTGTTCTACATTCACCTGCCTACCGATTCGGGAAATTACAAGCGTGATGTTATGACTCGTTGTACTAAAAATAGCCATTATAATTTAATACATATTTCACTGAGGTCTTCACATAAATATGTTTAGATAAATAAGTCAACTAAAGATATATCATAAATTCTATCACTGTTTCTACACTCTGGTGCGACACTAAGTAAATAGTCATTAGCCATTTCTATGTAACTAGGATACAGTGTTCGGGGTCGGGATGAAAGATGTGTTTTGAATATTATTCTTTTTTAAATTTCAAGTGACGCCAAGCACGTATAGCCTCTCGAAGACGCTTTGGCGGGGAAAGTTCGGTAAAGTGGTATCACGAATTGGCAGTTAACCGACAATGGCCGCCCAAAATGAAAGACCCCGACGAATAATGACCGTTCATACAAACTTAAGCAAACTAAAACGCGTGACGTGAATCCATTCCAACTTTTATTAACCTCTATAATAATAACGAAAAATATCCTTCTCAGAGCTCAAAACAAGCAACCGTTATTTTTCTTGGACAGATATTCTAATATATTTACTATAACATTTAATGTAATGCAGCAATAATAATAATAATTACATTTAATATAATGTCCTAATAATAATAGTTTAGTGATAGCCTAGTAGTTTAGAATTCAGCCTCACGCTCCAGAGATGCAGGGTTCAAATCCATGGCGCGCACCTCGTTACAAAAATGTGCGCTTTTAGATTGTATATCACTTGCTAACCATGAATGAAAACATCGTAAGGAAACCTGCACACCTTCGAGTTTATATAAAAAATCTCTAAGACGTGTGCAGCCTACCAACAAGCATCTGGCCAGCGTGCGAGACTATGGTCTTAAATGTTTCATTATGAGAGGGGACCCGTGTTTCACTAGTGGAACAACAAAAGGGTCGAATGTAATAATACGCAACTTCACGCATGTAATGTCCGATGAAGTAGGCAGAGCAATGCAGAACACTCCCACGTTTCACCGGTTAAACGTAACGTAATAATAATAATAAATAAATATTTAAGTGTTTTTAAATTGAAATTGCCTATAGTAGCACACATCCACAAATCTAAACTAATTGATTGTATTCGTGTCCGATGTGTGAAATAGTCTCACTACTACCCCATAGGTCGTATATCATAACAGATGAAACGTGGGAATACTATACTCCACTGTCTGCCTCTTTAGAAAAATTCGGGGATGATGTTATGTTAACATATTTTAATAAAAGCATGACCACCCATTTTATAAGATTTATGGTAAGTGTTGTAGCAATAGATGTAAATATACCTATAACTTTTTAAACTACCAATTTCTTAATAGGTTCATATTCCAAAGCATTAATCCTGTAACCATTTAGTCCTGAGGCTATATTTATTGTGGTCTTTGTAAGATTAATGATTACATCTCCAATAGATATTCTGATAGATCCTTTGAACAGATATACAAACATTATTCGGTTGTAAGGTTAGTTTTTACAAGGTTAGTTGTAATAAAGTTCTTGAATTTATTAACCGGAAAGTTATTGTATAAGTCATATTACTTTTAACATAGGGGACTGCCTCGTTGGTTGAATAGTTGCAGGCGCGACTGCAAAATAAGAGGTCGTGGCTTCGATCCCAGGGTTGCGTACTACTTGGGAGTGCACGGTTCTCAGTATAATCTTACATATCCTCACGCATCGACCTTTACAGAGAAGGCAGAGAACACCCAGTGCCAAATATCTCTATTCCTACAGATCTGGCGTTATTCTTCTACATTTCGGAGCATTAAAGTGCCTATTTTTTATTCATACAAGTAACGCCCTCTTGTGGTTCTTTGACGCACTATTTTTTGTCAGGAATGCATGGAAGGCTTCTCTTTGTACACGCACCTAAATGTAGACGCTTTCCGACAGATGTCCTTTTTTATCTATTATCAGATGTCCGAATACAAGCTTAGATCTTAACAAACGTATTGTTATTAAACAAATATTACCATACGTAGTTTTTCCGAAAGCAAAACGCTCCACTTTAAGTTACCTATCTACTTTGAATTAATAAAATTGAAAATCTAACTTAAGTAGTTTTATTTGAAAGAGCTACAAGGAAATATATTGACAACACACATAATAATATAACATAACAATATAAACCAGAGCGTTAAACAACATTTTAACTTCGTTACAACAAAACACAATATTATTATTTACAACCTAAGCCAGTACATTCCCGCTCTAACTCTAGTATAGTCGGGAATAGCTTCCGTTGGTCCGACAGCAGCAACAGCCGGGCATCTGTCGTACAAGTACCCACCTACAACTTGCTTTATGGTTTTCTCATCAACTTTTGACAACGCGCAATATATTTCCGGTAAACTTGTTCTCTCTTTGTAACTTTTGTAAAGGATTTGTGTACCTATATCATGACAGGACTTCACTGAACCTTCGATACTTTTTGCAACTTCCAACTTCATCGTATTCACGCCTCTTTCTACGTCGTTGAACAAAGTCGTTGTGCAAAGATGCATCCATCGATTTTGCACATTTGCTATCATGTCTTCTATTGACATTAATTCTGTTACCATATATATACCCCAAAGGCCCACATCGCCATATGGAATGTAGAACGATTCAAAGTTGTCACACAGATCAGACGTAGCTGCGGCTTTGGCTAACTCAGATGCATGCCTATTAGTTCCGCCTTGACTTTTACTCCAGGAGCCAATCATATAAGATGCTAAGAGCATAATTAAATAATCAGCACTTCTATATCCAGGCGCTTCTACTGCGATGGCGACATGTACGAATGGCATTGAATCATCTCGATATGCTATTTGCGATCCGGTGAACCGTTGAGGCGGGCAGTAATGCACAACAGAACTTGGTTTGATATGACTAAAGCACGCCTCAGCACTGCTTACCATATTATCGTGGTTTACTGCACCCGACGTAGCCAATACAAATCTGGCAGGATAGTAAAATTGTTGCATGTAGGTTTCTATAGCGTGTTTATTAAATGATTTTATGTTTTTAGAAGGACCCATGAGGCGTCGACCCAATGGTGTGCCTTGAAAAGCGGTTTCATGCAAAAAATCGGACACGATTACTTTAGGATTGTTATCAGTTTCCAGGGACTCCAACTCAAGCATTGTCTTTGCTTTTTCTATTGCATCCGGTGACAATGCAAGGTCGGTAACAATTTTAGATAATATAGAAACCATATCGGTTACATTAGCTGTTGGACACTTAGCTGAAAATACTTGAAATTCTCTTGTAGTCTTAACTGTCATTTCAGCCCCAATATTAGCGAGATTTTCCTCCAACCTTTCTTGGTCCATTGATCGAAAGCCTCTGTACGCCATGTATTCAATAAAATGTGTAATCCCATGATTTACAGGTTGCTCATAAACCGGTCCAACTGCGACAAATAGAGCGACACATGCTACTGGAGAACTAGATTCCTCTGTAGCCACTCGCATTCCATTGGACGAAATGTTAATTTTAGTGCACGGGACAGTGAGCTCACCGGAACCGAAATCAAACAAAGAATACGAACGGTTGCACATTTCTACCATTCTCATCGTCAATCTAGTAAATCTAAATCTATGCATCGTTGTGAAATAGTAACAATTAATCTTCGACCAGAATATTCTAATGAAAGTAGTTGTCAATAAAGAACACGGAAAATTCTTTTGGATTTAACATTGCTTTATGTCAAATATTTGACATCTTTTATATAATATGACTATCGATTGCTATTAAAAAACGATAAATGTACACGTTTGCCGGTTTTTACGTAGTCGTTTATCATTTTATATACATATATTCGATTATCATAGTATTTTGAAAAAATTTACTTAATCCATAGGACACTTTTTTAACATCCTAATTTATATAATAATATACATACTTATCGTCACGCCAGGTCCCTTATGGGGCAGGCACAGAGCACGGAGTGCCAAATATCCCTATCCTTGCATACCTGCCGTGCTTCTTCAATATTCACCAAACTCATCAGTTACAACACGACCTACATACATAATACTTATGTGTTTGGTCGAGATAGGTGAGCCTTAGTCCCCTCGGCACCGGCGTCCATCGACATTCTAATTTACATACAACCCATCATACATTTTTTGAACGTTTACTACATCGGTTTTGATGTGAAGATAGTAGTAAAAAAAGAGTAGGTACAGATAATCGCTAACGTCCATAAACAATCGCATCCAAGCTATAAAAGAAATGTAGAAAACCTATTTAATTAACATGTAAACATGGTACGGTGTATACAAATAAAATTTCTATTACCTACAACTGACATTTGACGTTTTATGGATTGACATAACAAACCCTAACTGTTTCATAGTTGTTAAAAAAAGAGCACTCTAAAACTAAAAATAGCACTCTAAAACTCCTACGTAACCATGATCCGGCGTATTACAGGATTATCGTCTTTGTACAATCCTTTAAAACAGTTAATACGATACAAATGTTTTCCGGTAAATTTCACAAATTATCTTGAAAGTCTACCAACCGTCCAATATAGTAAGCTATCGAACGGTTTCAATATTGCTACGGAAGAAAGAGAATGTTACAATGCCTGCATTGGTTTTTTTTCCGATTCAGGATCAAGGTATGAGAATCCAGACGAAAATGGGATATCGCACTTCTTTGAACACATCGCATTTAAAGGTACTGGATCAAAAAGTAAAACTGTTGTTGAAGATCAAATGTCCCAGACTGGAGCTAGGTTCAAATGCTATACCACTCGAGAAATGGTTGGATATTACGCAGAATGTTTGTGTGAAGATGTACCATGCGTTTTTGAGATATTATCGGAGTGTTTATTTAAAAACGCTTTTTCACTGTCAGAAATTGAGCTACAAAAATGTATTGTATATCTAGAAATGCAACAACATGACAGAAATAGCAAAGACTTCCTAGATGATTATTTGCATTCTGCAGCTTTCCAAGGTACTCCATTAGCTCAATCTGTTATGGGACCAACGTGCAATCTTTACAAATTTAACCGAGACACAATATTTTCTTATCGTGCAAGAACTTCAGATCCAAGTAGAATGGTGTTAGTAGGCGTTGGTGGAATAAAGCATGAACAAATTCTGCAATTGGCTAGCAATTACTTAGATAAACTAGCAGGTGGAAAATGTGAACCACACCCTTATCGTTACACTGGTTCAGAAATTCGGTATAGAGATGATTCGATTCCAGTAGCACATGTGGCCGTGGCGGTCGAAGCACCGCCTTTTTGTAGCGCAGACAATATTATAATGAGCCTGGCAGCAACAATTGTAGGGGGATGGGACAAGTCTCAAATGGCCGGGCTGGACCTTGGTTCTCGAGTCGCCCGCAGCGCTTCCACATCCCATTTATGCGAATCGTACAAAGCTTTTAATCTAGCCTATAAAGACACCGGTCTTTGGGGAGTGCAGTTTATATCCCCGAAGCTCGTAATAGACGACATGATTGCGGTAATACAGGACGAATGGATGAGACTATGTACCATTATTACAGACGGGGAAGTAGAGAGAGCGAAACAAGAATTAAAAACTAGAATTCTTACGAATAGTGAAAGTTCCGTCAAAACATGTAAGGCTATTGGTCGTTGGATACTGTACAATAAGTGTAAAACTTCGCTTTATGAAAGATTATGTGCGGTGGATGCAATAAAAACAAAACATGTAAAAGAAACCTGTTATAAATATATCTACGACAAATGTCCAGTAATGGCCGCTATTGGTGCTACTGAAAATGTGCCAGATTACACGAGACTAAGGGCAGGAATGTACTGGTTGAGATATTAAGACACCTTTCTAAGAGTTTAATATTAATTCAGAAAAAAAAATTGATTATTAATTTGATTTGGTTTGTGGCTATGTTAAATTTTTTTTATGAAAACCACGATTTCGTTTATTTATTCGTAATAAAGATCTAGTACCTACTTAATTGTAGCTTTTTTACATGTTATATAATATATTATGGTAAAATAAGTTGCTTTCCTAATCTAGTTTTACTATTATCGAAGTTAGATCTGTAGGATTAAACAGTCAAAAAGTGAAGACAAAAAAGTCTACATTTTCTTGATATCAGGGACGTAAGAACTGAAAAAAACAAACATCTATAAAGCCGTGCAAAATGAACAGTATGAGATAATCGATTAACGTGAGACAATAGCTTTGCGGAGATCGGAGATGAAAGATTGCCCAAACTTTAAGCAGAACGGTTCCAGCCACGGCTTGGTCTATTATTCCTGAAGCTGTGCATTAGTAGTCCAATCCTTGGTTTTTTAAAGGCTCTCCTGTTCAATCAAAAAAAAAATTCCTTCCATTACTTAAGTGACCTATGTAGAAACATTTTACTGTAATCAGTAACTATGGTCTATCAGTACTATCAGTACTGACCCATGTCCAGCAATGGACTGAGATAGGCTGATGATTATGATGATGATGACCGTAATCAGTTCCGTTCCATTGTCCATACGTCCTCGTTCCATCCTACCTAATTAGATTTTCAGAGAGCAAATCAGCAAAATGTGTTTATAAAATGAAATCTGAGTGAACCACTAACAACGCAAAATATCAGTGAATCAGTATTCGTAAGTTATCTAACTTATAGTTATCAGTGTTCGTCTGTTTTGAACTTGAACCTTATTATCTGCAAGTTTGCTTATATACATTGCCGACTACCCTACTAATTGAAATATTACTAAGTCATACTGTTATCACACTGCCTAATAATACTATTAAAAGACTTAAAGGTTAACAGATAAAGATATATTCACAGAAAAGGTTTCAGAAATAAAAACAACCACACACATATTTATAATTTATTACTTGATATAGACCTAATACAAAAATATAAAAAGATTTGAGTATAAAGGGTGGCGTACCGACAGTATAATAAAACTTTAGAAT
This sequence comes from Microceris scylla, assembly GCA_018245595.1. Taxonomy (NCBI): domain Eukaryota; kingdom Metazoa; phylum Arthropoda; class Insecta; order Lepidoptera; family Hesperiidae; genus Microceris; species Microceris scylla. The sequence goes on from DWDT01000426.1 coordinate 12,824, forward strand.
AAAGTAATCGATAAACCAATATATACACACAGGTCGAGAACGTCGGAATGTCAACACATGGCATTTCCGGGCATTCTGTTCAAACGAAAACTAACGTTTTAGAAACTTGATTACCAATATTACACGCATACATTTGAAATAATACAATGTAAACATTCTTGTTAGCAAAGTCGAAAAAAAACATTATTAGTGTCGTTAGTTATTAATTCGAAAGAAAAATGTTACACATTGCCTTTTTAGTCATGATGTAGTTCATTTTCGTTTATTTAATGGATTGAGAAATGTCTAACAACAGAGAATTCTTTTAGCACTAATAAACAGATTATACATAGTTTGAAACACCCGGATATGCCACAAAAAAAACACCTTTTTGACAAGAGTATAAAAATAATTTATAAATACATGGGAATAAGTAACATAAATGGGCCCAAAACAACGATCAGGGTCTTGATATTGTAATATTTTTAACTCTTCATAAACATGTACCAGACGATGTTTATGATTGTTTTCTAATAATATTTTCTCGTGTCCATTAGTAACTGTATAAATAGCACTGACAGCTTTAATAAATAATCAATGGTCACTGTAAGTCATTACACATGTACTCTGGCATTACAATTCAAATACGTATAATACTTATTCCCATAAACATACAAAAAAAAAATAGAGAGCGTTTTAAATAGAGATTTTTGTAACAAAAAGATTACATAAACAAAATACTAATCGTGAACAAAATATTCGTTGTAAACTCAGATTACGCCGTGGGATTAAGTTACATTAAATTATTACTTAAGACGCAAATCATAAGGGCATACCTAGTGTATGCGTATATTTAAAAAATAAAGACCACAAACTCGGTTAGCGGCAGTGACACTTCATGTTCAAGTACCCGCCATTCTTTATTCGAACCAAACCGACTACAAATCTTGACAAACCCTTTACAATCCCATGAGCGCTTACAGGGAACCTAGATTGAGCTTGCTCGTGCAATACTGTTGCCATATGTTAAAACTACCAGTCCATGTTGCATTTCAACATCACAACTAACTTACAGTTCTTAACCATTTATCGTGATACGATCACACCTTGCCGTCTACAGTCGACACATTACAATAATCCTACATCCTTTTTTATAGGGACATCGGTAAAGTGACGTGATGATACGAAACATGTGATAAAATTTATTGTTATCTATTAGATTTTATCCAAAATGTTACCTAATTGCAATTACACTAATCCAAACGTATCACATCGACATTGAATGTGAAATATTATGTATCATTCATCACGTTACTCTAGTAGGACCCTTTCTATACAGATTTAGTTGGACATAAAATCGATACCATCACGAACTCGTCTATCGGCAGTCTATTAGCTGCGTCCGTTAAATTTTTATCACATTATTTACACTAAGCAAGCAGCCACACATTAAACATTATTCATACTCCCTTGGGACGAACAATACATCACTGCCCATAAACCTTGTTTTAAGCCTTACCTTTAAAGAATACTGGCCAATTAAAAGACGACTTTGATTAATTATGTCTACACACTATGTCTAAATAATAAACACCGATGTAACCTTTACATAATATTTGAATTAATCTTCACACTACTTTTGTGTACAGTAGATACAGCGAATGTACAAATTGTGATTGCGTTGATTTTATTACTTGTAAAGTAAACGATAAATCGATATTCGTATCTAGCACAATATATTTAAATGTGATGGTTTATCATCAGTTCTTATAACTGGACCCAATACGACATAGTCCTATATACTAAATGAAAATCTCTAGTTAAATAAATACGGACGCTCTTATTGACGTGTTCATTTTCAATTGCAGATATTTTCACAAGTGTTGTTTTACTAGCAATGACAATCTTTATAATTAGAATTCGCTTTATTGTTATTCTTTAGATCCGCTTTACTGTTATTCTTTAGACTTAATTTACTGTTATATTTAGATTCGCTTTACTGTTATTCTTTACATTCGCTTTACTGTTATGTTCAGATTTATTTTACTATTATTCTTTAGATTTAATTTACTGTTACTCTTTAGATTTGTTTTACTGTTAGTCTTTAGATTCGCTTTACTGTTATTCTTTAGATTCGAGTTATTTTTATTACTTCCACTGGCTTTACTGTTATTCTTCAGAAAATACACTACAAAAGAGGACACAATACATCATTGCTAATTCATTTAGTGTAAATTTTCTTTTAAAAAAGAAACGATATGTCTATAAAACATAGAAACATATCAAGAAAAAAAATGTAAAAGAAAAATGAAAACTATTCTCAGCGTATACACATATTAATATAACATACTTATAAAGTCCGCAAACAGAGCGATAGTACCTAAAATCGTGACATTTGTTTTACATAACAACAGAACTAAACAAGTCATTTCGTGGAATTTTTCCTGTTTCTACTTTAAATCACGACATTTCTAACCTGTTTCTCGCACAATGTTATTATCAAAGACCTAATTATTAAAATTGGTATCCTGTACCAGTATGAGCGAAATCAGGATCGTCCATAACGTACACACTCAACGCAACTCAACATCGCAGTGTATGAATACCGAAACAATATCATCTTCAAATATGAATAAAAGTCACATCGCTTAAAGGATTTACATGTCGTCCGAAATACACATTGATATTACGAGTTCGTGTTTATTATCTAGCTTTTAAATAATCGATCGAATAATCGATTTGAGAAATCTTGAAGTATTTGCACAGTAGCATTGGAAATAATAGCGGACTGTGAAAACGTTAATACCACAAAAACTTAATAAGAGTTCGATACTTAAAATTGCCGAAGTTCGTCAGAGTTTTGACACTTGTTATACCCTGACACACATCAACAACAATTTTAAAACACACTACTGAATAATTGTTATGTTTCGTGCTATTACATTTAATTGAAACACCCAACGGACAAATACGTCTACTACGAAAACTATAGAATCGTATACACACATTGACCTAACGATGAGACTTACATTATTTTGGCGAAGGAAAATCTGTGTAATGGGTGGTTATTGTATTACATGGACAAGTGCGCCAATATTAAATGTTCATAATCCGTAAAACACGAGAAAATTACAATCATTACAAATATCGATTACAAGAATTATACTGCAAACATTACACCAACTGAATAATTATATTCCTTACTCTACGCTTCTTACACACTATGACACTTAAACTAAGTATATGTCATGGAAATAGACCAGTAAATAAATATAGATATTTGAGCACGAAGTAAAATTTCTTTCGTTTTTATATAAATTAATATATCGACAAAAATATGGAATGTAAAAACAAAGAAACATAAAAAAAATGTGCACACACCATAAGATGGTACCTAAACAATTTTGTCGTGACATAAATAAACATCGAAATATACAAAAATCTTTTTTATTTTTTCTTTGTTTTTATTTTCTGTTAACAATTAACTAAAAATTGTTTTAAAAAAAAACAATACACGGGTACATGTACTCATTATTGGGATGTTGAGAATGTTGAGTTGTCATCAGAAAAATATTAGTAATCGATAAATCCCGTAACGATTAACTAATCGTTGGTGGTAACTGAAAATATTGTGGTATAGTGGAATATGAACATTAGCGAAACACGAGCTTTATCCTACCTTTATCTATCTAACTTCTCATTTAAATAACAAAGGACAACTAATACCAAGCAGTGTTTCTGGCGGAGGTCGAACACATCTTATGAGTATTGTTAAATAACGGAAATTGTTATTCAGCAACACATACACTTTAGAATCCCAATACTGAGCGCATACGCCGGACTTTTTGGAATGTTTACAGTTACAAGTGTAAATATATTATCGCCACGAAAAAATATTTGGCCACACACATAATGAGTATTAATTAGACCGAGAACTTACATAAACTAAACGGCTTGAGGACACGCAGTCCCTATCTCAGAAACTAGCGCCGGGGGTTCAATATAGGCACCCTTGTTTCCGACACATACTATAAAGTAAGAGCATTGGTATAAAAAAAATTTGGTAAAAAAAACATCATAAATGCTAAAACTATAATACACCAAATCATGGAATGTACTTTTCGTAAGCTTCATAATAATCTCCTTGAAAGTCTAAAATAAAGAAAAAAATACAAAATGACAACTAACTCTAAGAGTACTTATATAAATATCGTTTAGCGTAATAACGTTAAAGTGACGTGTGTCGTGGTTGATTATCCATACTTATATCTAGTGGAATGTAAAGTCAATAAAAATTCTTAGCATGACAAGAGAAATATGTTAGTTATAATACCTTAAATATTAATGGTTAGAAATACCCAAACCTTAGTAGAATACATCAAACAATAAAATTGGACGTATTAAAAAAATCTCATTTTTGTTCATTTCTACCATAATCGCGACACAAATACGATGTACAACCGACGGAAATGTGTAATGTGCTACGTGTCTTAGAACATAAATCAGTCCTGAATCATAACGGCGCGAAATACACTTTGGAAAACTATATATGATTTGTAAAATTCTATGGCAGACAAAATCATTTGTTCTAAATAGAGGCGGAACTTCGATCTGTTTTAGATTAGACGAAAACCTAAAAATATATAATATGAACAATAAAACAGCTTCAAAAAAATAAAAAAAAACGCAATACCGCTCCATGAGCATGGACTCGACATCGGACACCACCTCGCCGTGTCCGACGTCCACCTGTTCACTTCCTCCTTCGAAGAGAGCTAATGACTATTTACCTTCCATATCCGACTTCAAAACGATGGGACAAGTCTTTCTAATATTAAAGCTTCAAAACGCTGGTAAAGCAAAACCAGAACAATCAGACCTATGACGTCAACAACTCGATGACTACTAGAAAAATTCGTCAATTGAAATAATCGGTTTTTACCTACAATTTTTATCTTAGCCCATCTGAATATTATCTTTGTGAGATGCCAGAAATATTTACTCAATAGGCTTTGCCACAAATAAAACTATGGTGAACAAAAAAATGACAATATCTTACTAAAACAGTCGTTTCAAATTGAGGTACGAAATTTTCTTAAGTTACCTAACAACCCTTGTATTAAACGTAATTAATTAAAAAAAAAGAATACATTATTACTGGACTAAATTATACGTATAAAAATTGTTCTGCTCCACTCAAAACGTTACTTAAATGTGATCTTAATAATAGAAACTTAAAAAACTAAGTAAAGCATATGTTTATAGATGAATATCATACACCATATCGTATTTGTACTACTTAGGTTATGCGAGAAAAATGCACACGGTCGTAGGGGGCGGCGGCCGCGGGCTGCCGGCTCGCGCCCACTGAATTTAGATGTAAATTATTTTTTGTACACTCACATTTCAATGGCAACGTTACTATTAAAACCTAATTGTTTCAATTGAGCTGCCTAAACTTATATACTTGTACTTTCAAGTTTGTATTAATCGTCGGAGCGACACGTAGTATTCGAACCACAACGCGATGAATAAATAAAGTACACACCTTAAACTAAAATTTAAAAAAAAAATATAATCCTGATAAAAAAATACTCGTCACAACGTAATCGTTATAGCAATACAGAATCGTTGCTTTGTAGGCTAATGCTGAGATTCTACAATGGTTCGTTGAGAAGCTGCATCACAAACCATTCAAATTGAGGCGGCACAAACAAAAATTGAAATTAATCATTAATGTATACACAGGATGCGCCATCTGTCGAACTTAAATTACAATAACGGAATGGACATAAATGCTAAGTACAATAAAGAGGCATATTACATTTGGATCACACGATCTGTCCATGATGAATAACGACGCTAACACGCCCAACGAAAAAGGACAAAGGGGATAGAAGAAGATAGAAGATAGAAGAGGACAGAAACTGCTTTGACGGCATCGCTATCTGCCACTAACGGCAGTGAAAATGTTAACACATAACGTTTATCTTCGCTCAACACTACACTAAGGTGAATTTCAAAGGAATTACTTTCTAAAACACATCGATAAATATTGACCATCGAGTTCTACAATACAACCTTAATCTGGCACTACATCGTTTAATACTAGAAAGATGCTAAAACACTACTTAATTTGATTAATGAATATAAATATCCGAAAAAACCAACTGTATATTATTAATACGACTACTATAATTACTACTGAAATTACCGGGTATCGTAATACTCTGTTCTATATATGAGGATAATTTTTTGAAACAGACTGTCGCATCTTCGATGAAAATTGCAGAAATAAACAGATATTATTTAAAGTACTAAATCAATATTTGAATTACGAGAGAATACAAAATATTTCACTAGTATCGCGCATATGAATCTATTCACTTTTAGTTAGTATAGCTCAGATATTATCATTTTCAGTTAAAAGAAATAGAAAACCATTCGGTTAATCAATCAATCATACTAACAAACAAACTTTAAATAATAATTTTGAAATGTTAATGCACATACATATATACATATTGAATTGTCACCTCATAATTAAAACAGAGTATAGTGACAATAATCCTGTCTTGAAATCCCGCCAACATTTGGACCGGAACTTTTAAACTATTTTTAATATGTTACCAGAATTCACGGTGAAGCGTACATTTGAGCTATCTTTAAATACGGCATACGCCACACAATGCCAGTAATATAGACGAAGTACACTACACAAGCATTGACACCAATTAAACTTGTAAATATCTGAATACTTAAGTAATGTTATTTTCTATAGCAAAACAAATTTTCATTAAGCTGTTATAATTTATACCGTACCTAATATTTTCGAGAGTGTATCCATATATACGTCTGAGTATTGGTATCGGTCTACATCTAAACATCGAACAATTCACCGACCAATACAAAATACATTCTTATCGAATAACTCGAGCTTAGTAGAAGCCAATGCGATAATATACGCCACACCATTTAATTGTCCTTACAATTATCGGACATCGGCTTCCGGTCTGAGTCCGGTCCGGCATATCGGTCTCGAACAAGAAGTACGCTTAGGTAATATCAAAAAAATATATATATATTTCAAAATCATCTCCATATTGAAACACTAATAAAAATGAGTCCACAAATGTGGTAATATTGAATATATGAAAATCGGAAAACTGTCAAGAGAACTTAATGATGCCAGAGCGGACAATGACGTGGACAACCTTATAAGCTACGCAGTTAACCATACAGCATTACAGGATCAACCATTAATTACAACGTTAGTAATGTAACGCGACAAGAAATCAACGACATCCATCAACCCCGTATAGAAATGCATCGGTCGGTTGATCGAATTACACGCGCAAGTAAAAATTAAGATGGGCTTGACGTATTTTATGGATACCCTCGAATTGATGAAATTAAATGTTTTTCAAAAAGAGCGCGGAACCTCACTAGGCATCTCTGTGCGGGTGTCTTTTCTTGCGTGCAGTGTCATTATTAGGACTTTGAGACAGCGGCTTTTTCCTTTTCTTCTTTTTGACCTTTGTGCGCATGCGGAAGATCAAGTTATTGTCGAAGTGACAGTGTTGAGTAAAGAGACGGAAGAGCTTGTGCGGATCAGTGAGGTCATTATCATCATTATCATCATCTTCAGCTTCATCATCACCGTCTACATCATCATCATCATCGTCGTCGTCGTCGTCGTCATCATCATCATCATCTTCATCGTTATCTTCATAATCATCATCATAACCATCCTCATCCTCATCATCTTCATCATCATCTTCATCTTCATCATCATCATCCCCATCGTCGTCATCCGTATCGTTGCTATCGTTGTCGTCAGGTTGCGCATACTGGTTGGCCGCTAATCAAATGTTGTCAATGTCTATATCTCCGGGGAGCACGACGGGCTCGGGGGTTCCGCTGGCACTGGCGTTGGCACTCGATTTGGGCGTTGCGTTTCCACTTCGTTCGTTGCTGGAGTTGGCGTGGACATTGGCGTTAGCGTTTGCGTTAACATTGGGGCTGGCGTTGACGTTGGCGTTAGAACTGGCGTTAGTGTCGACGGAAGTGTTCGAGTCAGGAGTAGAAGGAGTCATGCCGTAACTGTAAAACAAAATAAATTTCATGTACTACAGAATGTACATTGTCTTAGTGAACTTACGAACCTGGAAATTTACTACGCAAATAGCATTGTTCAAGTAACATCAAAATAATAAATAACATGTTATATGTATTAGAGACTGAAACTCGCGATGCTTTTTTATTACAAGAGAAGTATGCGGAAGCGTTTAGTGATTTTCGATGATTGCTTTGATGTCGTTTACGCATTGGCAATTTCGGTGACCAGGGGTCGACAGAGCGTTGCGACCCTAACCACCGTGATGTAGATAATTATAAAAATATAAACTAATTATAAGTTGTAAATGTATTTTTTTTTTAACCCTCCGGAATACGGGTCTCCTCTCATATCGAGAGGGTTAAGGCCATAGTCTGC
>DWDT01000427.1:0-21294 GCA_018245595.1 Microceris scylla
ATTCTAAATTAGAAAATTCCAGTAGTACTCGACCCGGGTTTTGAAGCCAGGACCTCCCGATCAGCAGTCGCGCTAGCAACCATTCGATCAATGAGGCAGTCAAATTATAAATATTAACAACCAAAATCCCATAATGTATATTATTGCCTGATCAGCTCAAAATTTTAAAATAACATTACGTACGTAGGTCCTACAAAATTACATATATTTAACTCAAACCTGAACCACTAACATAAATCATGAACAATTGATTCATCTTCTTTGCGGTCATTAATTTAATGTCGTTAGCGATTTCACACGAAAATGTATACAAGACTCGTCTTTCACTGTTTCATTGTGATGTTGCCACATCACGTGTACTGTTTCTCGCGCTCCGAGGACGCTCTTAAAACGCATTATATTATTGCCGAAATGCGAACACGAAATGCAGGTTACAACTCGCAGAAATCAACTTGACACTTACCAGGAACGCGCTTGTACTCCCGCCATGTCTCCGGCTACAAATGCCTACCGCTCTCGCCTTCGACGCGTCAATACCTCGCTATTACGTCATCAGAGCGAGGTGCCCGGTTAGCTTCTGCGAGTTATATTTTCGAGATCCAACACGTAACAATTTATTTAAGTGTGTGAAGATGTCTCAAGACAATTAATTAGATAGGTTATTGTGTCATGAAATTTTTGAAATACGTAAGTTTTTAATTGGCTTCAAACTTCATGTAAGGAATCCAAGTCAACCTCACCTGCCCGATGCGCACCCTGCTATACAATAATCGAGATTCTGACGATCAGCTGATCGCGGTAAAATAGCTTAGTCTACACAGACATGGCTAAATGCGAGAAGCTGTATTTTATGATGAATATGAGCAAAACCCCTAAGGTAGGCTGTAGCCCCTATAAAAAAAAACGTAACGCCATGGTTGCAATGCCCGAAGGATTACGCAAAGGAATGTAATACACATCCACGTATTACCAGTTACACTTATCACAAGTTTATACTGATTCCAACTATTATAAGAATAATAATAATAATAATCGACCCATTATAATTCCACTGTTGGAATATGGGTCTCCTCTCATATTGAGAGGCTTAAGGCCATAGTCTGCCACGCTGGCCAAGTGCGGGTTGGCAGACTAAAAAAAAGGATAATTATTGCTATTATAAGTATCTTGAGGGAATCTGCACACTTAAGTTGTATGGAGTTGCCAAAGCACACTTGACTAGCGTGTCAGACTATGGCCTTTACCCATCTTATTCTAACAGGAGACACGTGCCCAACATTGGAACAATATTGACTTATACGAAAATTAGTAATAATAATGTGTTTAAAAATCCCCAAACGGACAGAGCAAGCCCTGGGACACCATTATGCAAGTGGTCGGTAACACGTGTAGTCGGCTCCCGCACTACTCACGACACCTTCGCCTGCGTCGCCATAATTGTTTCGATATTAAACTTATTCCGCGCCAATGATCTCTTCAATTTCACCCAATATTCTCTCTATAATTACAAAAATTTTAAAAACAGAGGTAACAATAATTGTGTTTGTGTTTTACCCTCTATAAGTCGTTAAATTTTAGCAGAGGTAATAACAATTCGGTCAAATTAAAAAACAGAAGTAATAAGAATTGTGTTCGTAGGTATTAATTAGTAGAATAGAGGAAATATTTTTATTTTTTAATTAATTATAGTTATTTGTATAACTTATTCTGGGCCAATGATCTTTTAAATTTTATCCAATTGTCTTTCTACAGTTCGTTAGATTAAATTATACTTGTTTGAATTAGCATTCAGTAGGTATACACTATTAAAGATACCTTCACCTGCTACGTCATAGCAGTTCTGATATCGTATTCAACTATAAATATGTTTTAATTTTATCTCAATTTTCTTGCAATGGTTTCTTAAATTACGGAAAACAGAGGTATAAATAAATTTTGCACTTTAATAAGCAGGATAGCATAAATAACTTTAGTTATAATTGATTCTATTTGCTTAGATTAGAGGTCTGTTTCATGTTTGGATACTTGAATAAATTGTTGGTAGATATATTTATAAAGTATAGATACATAGTACAGAATATTTGATAAATCAATTACGCTTACTGGTATATTCAAACGGTTTTGATAGTCTGTGTCAACCAGTTCTAATATAACTAACTATATTTGGTGTCTCAAAGCAATTTACTATACATACATGCCTACAGCTTGCGAGTGTAAAAACCGAAGACATTTTCAATTCCAGTCTCTATTATATCCAGTTTTAATCACATATAAACGAATAATTTAATCGTTTATCAGCGGGGCCTCTTCATCGTCGAGACCACACAGACTTGATCTAGCACTAGGTGGTAACTCATTACCCATAAAGGTGTAGAAAGTAGGTATCATTAAGTACCTTTCTTTGGTTGTTTATGTTACAAGAAATATAGACTATTTAATCCAACTCGTGTCATCGTTTTTACTTTGTTGATTATCCGTTAAACGAAAAGTTAATCAGGCTATTTAACAGAATGGAGACGACCTATCCATTTGTACATGTCAATTAACGACTTCATGAAGTTTAAATTACGTAATGAGGTTATTTACAGTTCGTCCGACTAAAGCATTTTCACGGTTGTTCCTTGAATAACGACAACACTCCTGAGAAATATCTCATAATATCGCGCAGATTCCGTCCGTGAGGTGGATCGCAGTGAGATGACTTGTTAATTGCCGCGTACGCAGCGCACGTACTGCCGCTGACATGTCACAAGACGTCTGCCACCGGCAGCGGCAATCTCTCAACGAATTCCAATCGGGAAGAGCGAAAAAGACACGAGCCGAGCATGCGCTGGTAAAAAGTTGTGCAGCCAGCGGAGCGCCGCGGGAGGCACCGCGCGGCCGCGCGCCCGCCGCCCGTCTCCGCGCCGAGTCGGCAGCGCGCTCGCGGCCGCGCACCCAACCCATTAACGGTTTCATATTTATATAATGGTGCTGCAGAAAAGCACTACAATCGATCGTTCGTTTTAACGATTTTCCATAAGCCGTCCCGCAAACATAAATTAACAGAAGTCGTAATTTACGAATCGAATTAATTTATCAGAATGCTTTACATTGCTGGGCAAAAGGCGATAACGCGTAAGAAATTGAGTGTTTAGAAGGATGCAGGGGTAATGTATCTTGAAGTTTTTAAAACAAAATTGGGCGCAGACGAATCGTCCTAGTTCCGAGTATCGTATGAGCGAATTTGAGGAACTGGCGGCGAGGGTCGGTCGGCGCGCGTCGCGACTCGCAAAAACGGAGCCGTCTGGTGCTGAGCGCGGGGCACGCGTGTGCGCGAGCGCGGTCCGCAGTGCACCACGCACCGTGCCGTCACGCCGCCTCGCACCGCCGCGCGCCCCGGCCGCGCGGCGCGGGCGCACTCTGCATGCTAAACGAATCACCGATTCAACTCTGCACATCTACATGGTAATTAATTTAAAATACTTACCTATTTCGCCAAATGTAATGAAGTAATGTTAAATGAATTAACGATTAAGTGAATGGCAATGTAAGAAAATGTGGGAAGCGGAGTAGCATGGCAATAGGCCGTGAGTGCGATAGCAATGTATGCGGACGCCAGCATAATACGAATGACGCGATATAACGGATCGACCCGATTATTTCTGTCCATTTCACGACTGTTTAATAGCAATGTTAAACTTGGCGAAAGCAAACATACCCGCCCTGTTTATCGAATATTTTACGATCTTCACCGGATTCATTTTAAAATGCTGAGCTTTGTGGAAGCGACTGACAGATTGTTTGATTCCAGAATGTGTTGCTAGTTTCACTATTTCAGATATTTATATTACAGTTAGTCATTTAACATTCTGATTTACCTGCCTGTATGTTTATTCTGATTCAGATGTTTATAATACACGTATACTTTATTTGAAATAAGATTTAGTGTGCATGGAATAATTTGGTGTTGATACATCTGGCCGAGGCCTGTTTGTTTCATTACTAATAGCTTATAAGTGTTCGGTGTTAATGTCAAGATCCAATAAAATAAACACATAATAATGTTCGCAAATTTTTCAACGAACGACTCTTAATTGTTTTTTTTTAAATAACTAATTGTAATGACTTTTAAACTATGCCCAAATTATTTCTTTCAAAAATTACCTGACCCAATATTCTTAACTGAGACCGTTATAATGAGTAAACCACGCAGAATTTTCTTGTCATTCTTGATATGTTTCTTGTATTCTCGTTTCGAGATCAACATAATATCAATTACTTCTAATTGGCCACTTGACTGACTGAATTAACCTAAAAGTATATTTGCCAGTAGCCCTTGTGAGATTTACTACCAAATATTATTAATAATCAGTTAGGAAATGTTTAGGTAGATATAAACACTCAGTCATTAGCTGGAGAAAGAATGATAAAAGTTGACAGTAATGGTATCAAGCCAAATTTACATTGTTAAAAAACCAGTACTGGATCGGACACTATTGGAGGGTGGAGCAGCACTTATACAATTGTTTTTTCATTTGAAGAGCCAAAAGACAGACACTGAAGTTGAGACTTGACATGGTCAGTTTGACCCTTAGAGGGTGTAACGCTTTAGGTTAAGAAAATTCCAAGAAGAACTCTACTTCTGATTGAGATACGATGAAAACAAATTGACCGTAACTGTCATTTATGATCAACAGTTTATGGACATGTGACAAACAGAAAACTAACGTAATGGAGGTTGTCTATAGCCTTATTACAAATCTTAGATAAATGTATTTCGACAATAGACAATATTTTTTGGTTGGTCATTTCATAATAATTCAGCATGTCCTAATTTAATAATTAAATATGTGACCCATAAGCAACAGAATTGTCTTCTATTATTCAGAATGTGATCAGAATATATCTATAATGTAAACATACAATATTGACGTAAGTAATGAAAGACGCAAGATATGTTAGGAGCCAGCTGAAACAAAGCTATTGTGATTCTCGTTATTCTTAAGGCTGTCCTTGTCATCGGCTGAACATTGTGTTGGCCAGGACTCTAGGCTAACGAGACAGGATGAATTGACGTCTTGTTCCAACTTCAATACAAATATACATGAGTGCGTAACTATTTCTTGTTTTATGGCATCTCTGTTAACCTGCTCCGTGTTGTTTCATCTTACGTCAATTCTGTTCCAAGATTCCATTTGCTATACACTTAATAGCAATAATAAACAGGTCTGTGTTTCCGGTACGAGATGAGTTACAGAGTGGAGACTTTTTGAGGTAATGGCGTACATCATTTCATCTGACTTGATAGCATTAGCTTAGCCTTTATTCCATTGAACGTGGTTCTAACATAACACGTGCTACGTGTGTCACTTCTGTGCATCCCTTTGGGGACATACGGGCGTTATGTTATGCTAGGTTATGGAGTATGTAAGTAAATTGCATATGAGATGTTTTGAACTTAACTGTGATTCGTAGCTTGTATATTATATAAATATATCGTGTCCAAGTTAGTATAGTCATGCTGTGATTATATTATAGTCAAATACTTGTAGAATAGGGAATTCTAACTCCAAACGAGATTGAGTTCATTATTTTATACGACTTGAGGCGAGAGTTCACATGCCTATGCATTCTGCCTACACCCTTTCAGAAGCAGCAGTGCTATATGTGTTGCTTTATATCTAAAATCGGAACAGCGCAAGTCCTTGAATAGTTCAACATCTTAAAATTTCGGCCTTCAGTTTTTGATCGTGCAAATTGAACCATTTTGTCATAAGACTCAACGTGTTGAAGAGAGCCTTGAGTATAGAAGAAACATATTAGATCTGCGAGGATCATTTGATGCTAAAACAGCCCTTTAAGGGACTTGGCGTGGCGGTGTAACAATAATAATATTACACCCATCATCAATAAGGTCTAAGGCGGTCACAGTTACCTTTGACCACGAAATAATAAATATAGTTAGTAATTTATTGGCTACTAGAAGATAACAGTAACAATTAACTAGTAACCTAATGCCGTTTTTGTGTTAGTTCGCTTCCGCTCAGGTGACGAGCGCTGATGGTATCTTGCCTTTCGACTACACATTTTGTCGCTCGCCTAATGTTATATTATGATAAATAAATGTCTGTAGGAACAACGTAACATGTTTCTTATATCCGTGAAATGAAGCCGATACACAGTTGTTGGTTTTTATTAACGCCGGTGACTTTGCATGAGTTAACATAAAGAATAACTGATAATGGGTGAGTTTGTTTGTATATTTTAATAACGTTTTGGCGTCAAGTGATCTTATCGGTCGATGTTTTATAAATATATTACCACAAATGGTTTTATGGCCCACGTGGTGATAAAGTCTCCAGTGCGGTCTATAAGTTATGATGATAGCAGACACATAAGAATATTTTAAGACAGGGTCATAAGAAACAATGTTAAATTTTAACACCTTTTTACTGCAGTTTTAGCAGTGTGTAGGCTAGCTATTATCATTAGTTAATACAATGTCCTTATGGTCTTAAGGAATATTTATCGATATGGACAAGGGGAGTTTATTATTAGAAGAATTACGTTTACGTTTATGTAACAAACGACTGCTACTGACTTTTGTTAATTTTACACATGTAGCACTCCGAAAAGACTATAAATTCGTCAAAACTTTGATTTTTGATTGTCTGTTAGATCATACATATAATTAACAAACAAATATTTAGCAAAGCAGCTTTTACATTCCTTTAGTAATTGGCTGATTTTCTCATAAATTTTCGATCTGAAGGAGAAAGAAAATTGAATAACAATTGCTGTATCTCGCGCTGTCATAATAACGCTTCAAGGTCACACGTGGCAGATACATCGTACTTAATTAACATGCGGAACCCATTAAAAATAATTATTCTTCAGTAGGTCGATTTAAACTGCTAACGACTATAATTGTCATCCGCGTAGATTACGCCCTCATAAAGCGCTGATTTAATTTTTTGAATAATTTCACCTTTGCGCCGGAAATGTTAACAATAGTGCGCCGTCCGTTTTATAAATGAATGCTTTTGTTATTTTTTTCCTGATATTTTTTATTAAAAATATGCAAATCGATTGCAATGCGACAGGATGCTCATTTTTGTAATAATGTCGATGTGTATTTGCATGTAAATTAGGTTTGTATCCGCGGATGTAACGATTACAAATTGTAATTCCATAGTTATAAAATACAGGACGTTTGATCATCCAATATTATTGTCCCCGTTTTACAGATAAAGTTTATTTTACGAGGTTATTCCGTTTACGTACTTTTAATTGGGATATTTTTGCGACAAATATTGCTTTGTAAATGTACTAACGTGTGTATGCTTGTGTTTTAATTCCTTTTAATGTCGTGATAAGAATATTAATAATGCTATTACGATTTTACGGTAATTGGTTTTCGTAGGTTGTTAAATTAAAAGAAATGTTACAAAGGTAATGTCCCTCAATGTATGTTTCGATTGTAGTTATTACGAGTATTATTCATTGTTATTCGATGAACAACTACCTACGTGTATGGATAAAATTCTAAATCTAGATATCGTAGGTATTTTCTCAGTATTAATTATATGATACTCAGAAATGGACATATTTGGGAAATTCTGTTGTCTCTTAATAACTGAAATATTTTAAATTTTAATTATGCCATCATACATGCCTCAGCAGAATATTAGCGCGTAGTTCCGCTACCTGCCAAGAGATGGCGTTGCCGGTACCAGAAAGACTCGCACTAGTCGTGTAAAACTTCAAGTGTTAGAGTGCTTTTCTTCAAAATTTCTAACGATAATGTCCGTGAAAATAACGTCAAATTCATAATTTTTACTTTGGTTCAGAAAAAAATTCCTGTTATCAGGTATTGTTGTCATTTATGTCGTGTGTTAGGGCATTTTTATGAATTGAGTGATTATTGAGTAAACGAGCTTCGAGGACGGCAGAGCTTTTCTCGTCTTCGCTGCGGGCGGGAGGTCACGTGCGGCGCGATGCAGGCTGCACTCATGCACTGCACGCCCCCGGCCCGCCCCACGCCCTGCCCCCCGCCACCTCGCTCCTCGCTCCTACATCACTTGTTTTGATGTAAGGTGTCTACTGGCCACTATGCAAAACTTGCACCGATACGCCGATGTTCCTACAAGAGGGAATTTTAAGACGCATAACTTTGTCGGGCGGAATAATACCTACTTTTGAAGTCTACGACTAGCCGTACATACGAGTATAACACTTGTACAGGCGTCTTTTTACTTCTATTTCAGTGCTCAATTTTAAGGGACATCTTTTATTTATTATTAGTAGGTACATGTTAATATTAAAAGGTGGTTCAGTTCACCTTATTTTTTTAACTTTTCAGAAGAGACAGAGTCTCTGAAATCAGAATATATTGAGATTTTGTTCGTTTTCAACACAGGTATCCATTAGTTGTAGCAGCAGATACATACAGATACAAGTCTGTCTATTAATAAGTAAATTAAAATATTTCGTCACATATACCATAATCGGGAAGATTTTTCTATTTAATATTCGCACAGGAAATCTCCACTTTTGCATGTATTTCAACTGAAAAGAAATCGTCGAATACTTAAATAAATATTTAGGAAAAAACATATTTTTAAATTTTGAAAATCGCGGATGATTTATATTTAATATGATCAGATGATACAATCACATGATAATTTTTATATGAACAGGACTCTGATTATCAAACCAAACTCAGGTAGTTCTCTAACCAACTTCGCCGGAACGTATTCTTCATGTTCTCTACAGTCGACTATTTAATCTAAGTACACTCTACCACCTAATCCATCAAATTAGGTGGTAGAGTGTTGAGAGGTAGAGTTGGGTGGCCATCTCACCGTCGTTGTCTTCGTTCCTATAAAACTTTGTTCTTTAAACTCCTATCCTCTTACCTCTTTATTGAAATTGATTTCTGCAGAAAGTTTACAGTGTACGACTGCATTTTCTAGTCTATTGTATAAGGTAAGCCATATGACTATGTTATTATAAAAATAATTTAAATCAAGTTCCAGTTCAAAACAGGAACTATCTGTTAGTGACTGCCTGATACGATATCTGGCATATTTCATTGATAATTTAGTTAGGTACATTAATTCAGCATTTTAGATAGAATGTAACTAATGCAACGAAATTACTGAATGTTGAATGCAATAACTGATAATTATCAAGTCGGCGACCCGCCAGCTACAACTCCATCATGATAAATTGTGTGTAAATGTGCAAATCTGTGTAATTAGTGAATTGTAAATTTCATAACGCGAATCAAAATTACAAGCCTACAAATGAACGGTTAATCATCTACCTTTACGGTCACAATATGTGTACAATTGATTTTCACTTGCATATTGAATACCAGTATGCAATTTGTTAGCGAGATCCGTTTGCATAGGCATGTGGCATCAAACATGTGTGAATATGGTGATATGCCTCTTGAATGGTAATCTTAAGTTTTATTTTAATTATCCTTATTCTAATGTTGATGTTTAACCCTTTATGGGTTTACCTTCATGTCGCCGATTGATTTTAAGGTATTAATTTAATTAACAGGACGTCCTTACGTCACGAAATGTATTTATTAATTAATTTATTTATCCTTTATTGTTGGTAACATAGGACGTACTTAATGCCAAGTGGCATTTTCTAGCAGTCAACCCAGGTGATGAGAAGTTGGGGTAGATATTTAGGGGTAGTGGATTGTGATATTACTTGAAGTTAATCATTATTTAGAATATGATCAGTATTTTCATTGTAGTCGTGTGAATTTACATTACGTACCTTAAAAATGATAAAATATCCTCACGTAGTCCAAGTCTAGTTGATGGTGGCTGGAGTGTTGCCTGTCTTCGCCGCTAAGCAGCTGTGTTTGCAATATTCTAGTTTTGTTCAAATGATATAATGGACAGATATAGGTACTAAGACATGAATCTATATCACTTGAAGCATGTACAACTGGTCATTTTTTAGGATAAGATTTAGGATATTTGATATTTAATAAAAATATTTTTGGCTGTAGAGGCAATTTAAGGTCTAATGCAAACAATATAATGATAAGTACTCATATAAGTTTCCGAAAACAGCATGCGCGTAGTAAAAGAGTGATGAATTTGGAAGAAGTACGTACACCAGGTCTGTTAGGATAGAAAGTATTTCTCACTTGGTATTCCCTGTCAACCCCTTAAGGGCCGGTGACGATATAACTATAGTACAGAAGAAATATTTATATAAATTTAAGAGACAAAACTTTAGAATACATAGCACAATGGACAATGGAAATAATTAGCTCTAAACATTTAACCTATTATCTATTTCGAGTAGGTACATATATAGAACATTACTTACATACAATATGTACGACATTTTAGTGTTGACCACAATAATTATCGTCGTTCTTGCATAATAATTTTTTTCATCCGTACAAACAACAATGCTTTTCATTCCCTTATAAATTTACTACGCGGTCTTTTTACCTATATTAAAGTCAATATTAATTAACTATTTAAACTTTTTACCGCACTCGATTTTAATTAACGATCTTTATAGTTTTTATACGCCCGCAACGTTCAGATGGGGACAATTGTCTACGTTTATTTTGATGGTAATAATTTAAAACTTTTAATTAACGTAGGTACCTACTTCAATTCATTAACATTGATAAAAAAACCTAACTCGTATATCGTTTTACATATGAATATCATTGTTATGTTTTGTAACGATCAAATGTTACTGGTAATTGTGTAAGTTGACGATACTTGCTTGTATGTAGTTATCGTCGGCTAAAAACGTGGCAGCTGAGCTATGTCGGTACATAAAACAATATGGCGCGTTGTGGCAAATCGCGTCGATGGATGTTGCAAAATCTCGGAATGCCGTTCAACCAGAGCCGCTATACGCAAAAACTGGAGTTAATTGATTTCGTTAGTTTAGGCATACTAATTTACTGATTAATATTAAAGAGCTCTCATACGCATCAATGTCGCAGATGCCGCGTACCTTGTTTTACAATAACGAATTTTATTGTTCCGCTCCTCTATGTACCTCGCATTAAGATTGTTTATTTTCTTTTCAGATGGATGTTTTGCGGTTTAATGAAGATTTATTGCTTTTCGCCACTAGCAACTCATCGGTGGTTCGCTCGGCTACGGAATGATGTATCTTAGATCTGGAAGCGCTATAACAATTTCTTGCTGTTCCGGCATACTCGGATAATTATAGAGCATGTACATATTTTGCAGTGCATCTTGATTTGAACAAAAAGCATTTATGATTGCGGTGCGTCAGCGAGTTGGTGCGGTGCAAAAAGCGGCGCAAGTGAGGCCGCTCGGGAATTATTACAGTTTTTATAAAGCGCGGAGCGGCGACGGCGGATGGGCCTCCGCGGGTGGCGCAAAGCGCAGTCGCCTCCATGTTTCATAATTAGCTCTGTTATGAATTTTATAAATATTTCATGTGAGCTACAGAGTAGTCGACAATTAATTAACTCCTCGGTGCTTACATTAATTAGTTGAAAGATATATCATGTTCTTTCGTCGTGCTTGTAAACATGCAGCCGATCTCTATAAGAAAATATAACCCCGGTTAACATAACTTAGGCACAAACATGACACTATCGTTCCCGTAATAATGAGCGCTGGACCACCGATGAGATGTTATTATAATTGTCCTTTAAGGCTTTTAATTAATACCCACGATTATTACACTGTAAAAACTGTATATAGAAATGGCCCCGCTCTCGGAATTCATTATTGTCAATGATGACTTTACAATCCTTAATTTGATCCTTAGATAATAAACTTAGATATATTTTTCAGTTATATTGACAATGGAACGTAATGTTAGATATTTTTATACATCTGTATAAATTATACGCCCTTAATATAATTATACAAGTTCATCTTAAAATGGAACATGATGTATAGGAGAGTTAAAAAGTTAACTTAAATTTACAGACATTAAGTTAATGTAATTGACGAAGAATACCTTTTAAGAGTATTAACGAAATGTGTTGTTTTGAGTGTGTGTGTTGTGTGTTAATGGACGTTGTGTATGTGTGTTGTCAGTCAGTTGTTCTTTACCGAATTTATTAAAAGTGATAAAAATAATAGCTACAGATAAAATACCTATCTTTATTTTTTCATATGAAGTACTAAGTGAGATATTAATTAAAAAGAAAAATGTTCCTCCATTAGATTTAGGAAATTGGACAGCTAAGAGCTGGAAAACTAACACATTTTATAAAATTTTAAAGTTATTTTACAGTCCAGAAAATTGTAAAAGATTAAAAAACAACGATAATGATTTTACGATTATTTATTCCTGGTAGGTAGGTACTCGATAAATTTTATAGATTACGTGAATTATAACCGCACGTCAATATAACAAAAGGAATCCTTGAATGTCCTTACCTATTAAGTTTATGCTGAGGAGAGATAACACAGTAAAAGATTAAACAAATAAATTAGCATAGTTATCTACATTTATTGCGTTGCAATAAATGGCCAGCATTAATAACTAAAGTGGAATATTTCATTGAGACAGAGCCCTCTGCGTTTTATAACTTAATTGCACTCGCAAATTATAACAACAGGATCATTTTTATTCCACACCCACCAGCGATGAGTTTGAGGCATTCGAAAAACGGTCATTCGTTTTCGTCATTTTGTGTCATAACTTTTTGATGAAAAATCGATCGACTGACCTTTATTTGGCAACGCACATCACAGAAAACAGTACCTGTCTCAGGTTTAATATCCAAAGAATATGTGAACGAATATGGCGAACAATGGCCATCTCTGATCTAATCATATTACCGTTTTTTTCGATTCATCCTTTGTAACGTTGTTAAACAGATGAAAAACTTGATTTTCTAAATATGGCCTCTTTATTGCAAACAAACATAATTAATTACAGCATTCTTTTATATTCTGCAATAGTCCATTGAGAAATAAATGGCAGACGTACGGTATTTTGAGATGGTAGACAATTAGAATGTTTACAAACAAATTTCCAGAATTTTATTTGTGTATACAGAATATTATGTAACAAATATATGAACATAACAGCGATAGTCAATCTGTGTGTTATTCAACCTGTTATATTGAGGGTTCTGGGGTTCAAATTTTCGCTGGCACCTTTTTGAAACATAAAATTTTATGTGTTTTAAGATTAAATATCAGTTGTTTCAATGATTAAGGACATTGTACAGATACTTGTTATATCTTGGACTTCTCATTACTTTGAGGTATGTGAACTGTGAATCTGAACTTGACCAGCATGGTAGATCATGACCTAAAGCCTTCTCTTAAGAAGAGGTGACTCTTGTTCAAGAGTGGATTGCTAACAGGTCTGATAAGCGTGGTGATGATGTGGAACGTTTTGACAACTCAAACAAAATCTAAATTTCAAATTTTTATTGACTGTAGTACCTACCAGTTTTCAAAATTTCTCGAAATAGGACGACCGTTCAACTATTTGAAAAGTCTACAATTGGTCTATCATTGGTTTGTATCTATAAATTAAGTTCTGATCTACTTTAAAGAAAATTATCGTGTTTAGTATTTGTTGTTGATCATGGACTCATTCAATTTTAGTGGAAGTTACTTAATGTCTTTGCTTTACAAATCCCGGAGATAAGAATCGACGTACTTTTAAAGAACTGTTTTCCACAACCGTATTGGATTATAAAATTTTCTTCTCGCAAAGCACTATCCACAGTCCAAAAATCGTGGAAGTCAGTTGGATAGAGGAAAGTATATTTAGTACTGCAAGTAACAAAGAGCTTTCGGTAGGAGCTTCTGTAGAGTTTTGAGACGATTCGTTACGCGACGTATGAATGAGCGTTATCCTGAAGGGGTGGATTAGAATAATTATCAAGTTTCCGTTATCTGATAGTGAGATTTTCATCATCAAATACATTCTTTACACTACCTATGCTGTAATTATTATGCTAGGGCTTAGAAGCTTTAATAAGAAATGCAAGTATAGTCACAACATGCGTTCACAATGACATATTTTGCGACGAATATAATCAATATCAAACGCCCGTACACTTATTGTTATGGTAAAGCCACTCTTTAGAAAAAATCAAGACTACAAATTTGCATACCTTGATAGGTAGGACATAGTGAAATTATTTATCTGTAATATTGTAATCACTGTATTTACATATGTTCATGTAAATAAAAATTTCGATTTAAATTGACAACGGCTCTACATGAATGGACAAATCGATCGAGATCGAAGAGATATATTAAAAAAAAACAACGTGTAAAGTACTATTTGATTAATGTAGGATTGTGTATGTTTTATATTGGTAATAATCACACCTGCTATACTCGCAATTGGTGGACTATGCGAGTTACTACTATCGAGCGGATGATATCACAAACAAAAGCCAGTTATTAATATTTTACAAAATCCCCCGATGATATCAACATTGAGACATGGATACAAGATGAATGCGAATAGGGCGGCTCGGGCCGGTATTACATTCTAATCACGTTTTTGTCATCTGCGAGGTATTTGTTGGACGCACGGAATATTGTAAATGGATGGAATATGCCGATGCAACGAGGGTTGCCGCCGTTTCGTTACAAAATGGCTTTGGTACAAGTATTGTTTGATTTCATCGCTGTAATATATTAAAGACTGCCTCGTTGGTCGAGAGGTCCAAGGTTCAAATCTTGGGTTCTGTACTATTGGATTTTTCTAACTTATATTTTCTGGCAGTGGCTTGAGGTCTGAATTTGTGCCCGGTGTATGGCCGTGGGTCCGCCACTTATTCTATTGTGTGATGTAAACGTAACTCTTGAAACGTAGGAGTGCACTAATATTTTCTGCATACCTCTTCGAGGATTACCGGTGTGACGTTACGTTATATTATTAAAAGTTGTACCGATGTCGAAAATGAACGAAAGGGTAAAAAGCTAACCGCTTGCGGACATCCTGTTGAATGTGTGAACGATTGTAAAGCCATCGTTTTAATATTTAAATTTCTTATACAATAATGGTCAAAACGATGTGGTAGCGGAAAAAAATTATGATATCGAGTACTTGGTACGGAATTTTTTTAATATACGAGCAGTAAGTAGTCATTTATTCAGATGAGTCACAAACAAACCATCCCGATAGCTGTCGGCTGCGAAGCCAGCACAATAGTCCTGTGCAATGATAAGGTGGACCTGCTACGCTCAATGATTGTTTGGGATTAGCAGTTCATCCCATAATCGCGACACCCACATCAGATATCCTCCATACATTCTCTAATACAAAGTTCCAGTCTCATACTTATCATTGAAGCTGTCCCTAAGTCAGAAAATCTTCACAGAAATATATTAGAATATTCCACGTCCAACCATTTACCTACATATCGTCGAGTACCATCTTAACATACCTTAAATGTATCTATGTATTTTAATTAGTAATCATATTATGGAATTACAGGTGTTTTTATACCTGATTAGCGTCATTATTATTTGTAGCGCAACCTTCCTCCGAGCACTTGTTATTCATGACATTAATCTAGGAATCGTTCAATATGAGATATAGACGGAGCTGGCTTGTGGTATATCGCATCACTTATATTTAAATATGCAACATAATACTCTCAATAAGGAGGAAATCGTAGTCTAAAAAGAACAAAACAATGAATCGTCCGGTGAGTGGAATCGCTTACAATTAAAAAGTTAGAAGCGAATGTTGGTAATTATCAAATAACGAAGCTTCAAGCGAAGTGTTAAAGTCCAAAATAGTGTAATCTAATTAACGGTGTACACCCTTAGAGAAAGATAAGCGTTTTGAAGTTAAGAAAGCCTTTCGACTATTCAGTGGAAATAAAAAGTATAAAGAAGTGGATGTTTTAAGGAAAATTAAAACAAGGAAGTTTTCCGATCGCGTCTCGTAATCTACGTTGTATAAAGAAGAAATTAAAACAACTTTCTTGAATATTTATTACGCTTCTTATTTTTACTTTAAGTGTGTTTTAAATGGAGATTCTTTTGTTGATTTTAATAGAGAAAATGTTCCATTAAGGGGAGTTTTTATGTAAAGAAAGTAATAAACGAACAGGCAGTAATGACTAGTGGCCGTTACCGCCCAAGGGCGTCTTCAAGCTACCTCGAACAGGAAGAACTACAGGAATAGCCAACAGGACTGTTATGTCGGTTAATTCAACGAGAATTCGTTGTTAATAAGATTATAATTAGCTTTAAATGACAACAGGACCGCAGAAATACGACGTCATTAAAATTCATTGGGTTATGTTAGTATAAATATATAGTAATAATTATTATAAGTGAGGCTGGTCATAAACGCGTTGGTAATCTGGAACCTAGAGATGATTGTGGAGGCGACGCTTTTAGTATACATCATTATTATCATCATTATCATTATTCCTATTCCTGTCCAATAGTGGACATAGGCCTCTCCAACAGCACAGCACTGAGCTTTTTAGTATACTCGTGGGCTAAACACAATAAGCCGTTCAGACCGAAATACATATTTTTTTTATAACAAAAATCGCTTCAAGGTTAAACGGTAGCATTAGTAGGTCCTCCGGACGATAGCGAATTGTGAATGGGATTGTGCAGTTCAGGTTTTGAGTTTACCCTCAATTAAACAAGGGCGAATATTGGTGAGATTTTGTCACTAGTGACTAAAAATGCATGCAGATCTGCTTAGATTTTGGTCCAATCCATCCAACACTAAGGTGTATAAAAAATACCAATAAGTTTAAAAAACATAAATGCTAGTAATATGAATTAGTAAATGCTAGTAGTACCTATAATACATAGTACTTTGAAGCAATAAGCGTACTTATCTAATCCATCCAATCCATCAATCCACCAATCCATCCAACACTGAGGTGTATAGAAGATATAAAAATAAGTTTAAAAAACATAAATGCTGGTAATATGAATTAGTAAATGCTAGTAGTAGGTACCTATAATACATAGTACTTTGAAGCAATAAGCGTACTTATCTAATCCATCCAATCCATCAATCCACCAATCCACCCAGCACTGAGGTGTATAGAAGACATACCATTAAGTTTAAAAAACATAAATGCTAGTAATATGAATTAGTAAATGCTAGTAGTACCTATAATACATAGCACTTTGAAGCAATAAGCGTACTTATCTAATCCATCCAATCCATCAATCCACCAATCCATCCAGCACTGAGGTGTATAGAAGATTTACCATTAAGTTTAAAAAACATAAATGCTGGTAATATGAATTAGTAAATGCTAGTAGTACCTACCTACTACCTATAATAGTACTTTGAAGCAATAAACGTATTTATCTAATCCATCCAATCCATCAATCCACCAATCCATCCAACACTGAGGTGTATAGAAGATATAAAAAAAGAGTTTAAAAAACATAAATGCTGGTAATATGAATTAGTAAATGCTACTAGTACCTATAATAGTACTTTGAAGCAATAAGCGTACTTATCTATCTACGAAAATGTGTCAATGTCCTTGCAAGAGCCGTTTAACATAACGTTTACGGATGTGTCGTACGACGTCTAGTTGCAAGTTTTTGCGCGCGAAGTGTTCAAAGGGAGAACATTTTTTACGAGCTGCTTAGATAAGATATGCAAAACAGTACAGGACATAGTTAAGCAGTAATCAGATCTGATAAAATAGAAATTAAAGGTGTTTAAATAGCAATTTGAGACAACAGCGCCGAAACCGTCTTTATATTTTAGATGTATCTGTGATATGTGAACGGGTATTATCAATATGTCTATAATGAGACATCGCGGTAAGATTTCATCTCGACTTCACACCGGTAACACATTCGCTTGTGTGTCGTCTTAATAGGTTTTATTTCATTTTCTTAATGCGTCAACGAAATATTTATGTCATGACATTGATTGTTATCCATTGACACGTGTGGTTTTCGGGCACAGGTGACTTGGTCATAATTCATTGATATTTCGTGCAAAGTTGATCTTGGTCTCCGATCATCACACAAATGTGTGTGTGTGCACGCGACGCCTTAACACGAGACGAATAAAATTATACAATAACAACTCGTTACTTTTAATTAGAGCGTGTTATAAATGACTTTATTAATAATAATATATCGATAACATAATAATTATTCAGGAAAAAGTGAGGTACGTGTTAACATTGAAATGTATATTTTGTACATTAAAAGTTAAAAGACACCGAATGCATAATGTTTAAGTGCTGATGATAATAATTAAGAAAAAATATAAATTGGAATGGTTAATGCTTTGTAAATCACTTAACATCAGTCATGAGTTACTCCGAACCGGACCACGCTGGACCGGTTTACATCAAGAACAAAACCAATATGTTTAACCGTTTATCAACAGTCCGAAGTCATAAACTTAAAAATGCCTTTAATAATCAGATCATAAAACAAGTTTTGTGTTCCTGTGTTAAAAATTCAAGATGAGTGTCCCTCGGAAACCTATAATGAGTATTGATTTAAATTGTTTAGATTAAAAATCGGGGAAAAATTATAACGAGTGGATGCCGCCATCTGCATCGGAAGGAACGAGTCACGTGGATACGACTCGAGTCTGTTTAATAAATTGTTGTTTTGCAATTGATCATCGTCATACATCATTGGCCTGCTCCTGTCCACTGCTGTATTTGCGTTTTA
Source organism: Microceris scylla (assembly GCA_018245595.1). Classification (NCBI taxonomy): domain Eukaryota; kingdom Metazoa; phylum Arthropoda; class Insecta; order Lepidoptera; family Hesperiidae; genus Microceris; species Microceris scylla. The sequence continues at coordinate 18,648 of DWDT01000427.1, forward strand.
CTCTGCAGTATTTTATTTCCAAACAATTTTAACATTTATATAATGTAAATATAAACAATAAAGCTAAAATATTTTTTGTCCAAACGCATTTGTAATTCATATGAGTGATGATAAAGTGACATTGCATTGTATAGACATTTATAACAAGGCTATAACTGTGACAGTTATATTTTGAAATGTGTCAATAGTTTCTGCAATAATTGTAGGACGTGGTATTAAAAATGGGTGGAAAAAACGAAGACAGACAGCGGTCGCATCTATAATACGTTTGTGTAATTTTTTAAGAATAATGAGATGGACATTTTTATAACAAAGGTCCTTGGCTCTGCATCTCGATCCTAATGTTATCTCTAATAGCTCAATAAATAAGCGACAACGTGTGAGCTTCAGGGACACATACAAGTCGAGGGCTTAATAAAACAAAAAGACAAATTCCTTTCATAAACAGAGGACTATCTAAAAGCTTTATTCATATTTATTCGAGCTTTATAGCATGTGAATCATTTCTCAGAACCGTCCCATGAGGACAGTCCCATACAGTATTTATTGAATATCGCTAAACTAACATCCATTTGATTTTTATTGCCACGTTAGCACATCCTGCAGGAGTTTTATCATTATATTTCCGTAAAAATAAGACTTATTATTTCACGTAAATCACTATATATTAAAAAAAAAAAAACCGTTCCTATATAAAAAAAATGATAAAGGTGCAAGTTTGGCTTCCCTTATCGGAAATGCTAATGAATACTAAAATATAAACATTTACAAAAAACGTTATCAAGATTAGATATCTCGCAATCGAACTTATGAATGAAATGTAAACAGCCACAATGAAATGATATAAATGATAGCGGGCCCGGCGGAGCGGCGGCCACAATCTCGGGGCGGCATCTCGGGCTAGGCCGCGCCGAGCCTCGTCCGTTTTATGATCACCCACTCTTTTATTTAGATATTTGTACGTATCCCCTCATTTTTATTCACCCAAAACATTATTATGCATATATAAGTACTCGTTTATTTTATTCCCATCGTTATTTTAATACGTTGAGTTTCGGAATCGAGTCCGTCACCTCGCCTACCTGGCTTGCTTGTATCTTGTGAGATGTGGCGACAATATTTAGAAGATATCCAGATAAGTATTTTTAAGGCAGTGTGATGTAACTCGACGCTCGCCTTGTTATATTTTATGACACATGGAAGATTCAATGAAATGTTTTTCGTCATTCTATGATGGTGTACAAAGCTGCAGTAGGTACATTGCTGGAGAATTAGGTAATGGGTAATTTGTGCTTGTTTAAAAGATAACTGAAAATTGTATTTTGAAAAAAGACACAGATAACAATAGGTTTACTGCCAGTTACATCAATATTAATAGATTCGATGGTCAATACTCGGATTTGTAGCATATGATAGTAGATATTTCATAACTAATTATTCATATAAACAGTATATCTATGGATATGTGTTTATATTTTTACAGTACGGTGTAACTGTGAGTAGAATAACGAGCTTCTGACGTAATTTATTATTATTACTATTAAAACTATAAAAGTTTATACGACGCTATATATCAATATTTAAAATCTCGAATATGGCATCCTGAATATGATAACGTAAATGGTAGGTAATACTTGTACTGTGATAAGGAACGTGTATGGAGAAATTCTAAAACTGTTGATGCAACGGAAAATATATATGTATATACCTATATGGAATTTTATTATCAATTCAAATAAAATTTGTCATATTTATCAATCAGCTTATAAATTTGTTGGTCAATCACCGGTAGTCGTTTGGAAATTTGATTTAAATTCTATACCATTCGTTTACAATGGTATATATTAAACATTGCAAGAATTGTAGGCGAGCAGCAATAGCGGCGATATCACCAGACTCGTAATACGAACTAAAGCCTTAAGTAATTACTTCCTTAAACGGTAAATAGTTGAAGTACCTAGGTACTGCTCTCTTCTGCGCCTCTTCTAAAATAAAACTATTATAATTCGCATCAATGTAGAGAGTGACGAATATTTAAGAAGCGCCTCAGGTTTGTAACGACAGAGATATTTGGCACTCGGCATTCTCTACCCACCCCGAAAGGGACTCGGCGTGATGGTATAAATATAATAATAATAATTTGCAAAGGGGCGTTAATAAATGTGTTAAATCGACACGAGATAGCGTTAGAAACTGGTAGCACTGCCCGTTAACACCCGCTGTGTTGACACCTTCAGATTCATGATGCTTTATTTTATTTAGGATCCGAATATATTTTTTCGTAATATAAGATCATACCTGTATTTCCCGAAGAAGAATGTAGTATTTCCAAGTTTCATCTGTTGCGTTATACGACTCATGGAATAGGAGTGTGCCTATTATTATAAACTGGACACATATTCATTATCCGAATAACAGCTAGGAATTTCAATTTAGATAAATACAATGATAAATAAAGTAGGGACCAAACCCAGAATCTCTCGTTCAGCAGTCGTACTTGCAACCACCACACCAACGAGACAATCTTCATATTTGTAAATTTCGACTGCCTCGTTGGTCGTGTTGGTTGGATGTGCGACTGCCGATCGGGAGGTCCCGGGTTCGATTCCCGGGTCGAACACTACAAAAATTTTCTAATTTAGATTTT
>DWDT01000428.1:0-21293 GCA_018245595.1 Microceris scylla
AAAACGTAACTTCACGCCTGTAATCCCCGAAGAGGTAGGCAGAGGAATGCAGAACATTCCCACGTTTCACCAGTTACACATGTCTCACTCGACATTATTATTATTACTCCTTTTATTCTTCTATAGTTCGACAAGGGATTCCTTTTATTAAAGGAAGGAATATAGGGGGAGCGATTATTAACCAAGAAGTCCTGGGTTCAGTTTTTGGGTGGTGTAATGTTTTTTCTGTAGTTTTTTCTGATTTTAAATTCCCACTATTACTTGAAATCTGGAATTTTGCCCGCTGTATGGCGATGGCTTTACTGTCTACTCGCGGTGATATAATAATACGTACAATATAATTTTTTAAACTTGGGATTGTACACTCTCCTGTTTACCCCTTCGGGAAAATAGAAGTCTGACGTTATGTCTTTTTTTAATATAAAATACATACGCATTTTGGTACACTGCCAACTGTTCCATTAATTTTATCCTTTTCAAGATTCTGTATGTACCAACACTTCATAAGATGACAACAAACCGTAGGTCAATAGAAACGTGTCCTCAAAACCTCAAAGCTGTTATATAAATAATCCAACCCCATTGACGTCACGATCTATGGCGACTTGGGTAATTGATAGGCTTCGCACAACACTCTTATGTCAATGGCGCACGGGATAAATTACTTTGACATATGTAACTACGCTTAAAATGCAAATTTATAGAAACTCAAACCTTATTCGTACTGTATAAGGCTGAAAGTTACATTCTTTATGCCCTTATCCCAGTGTCAAAAGGTTGGCAAAACATATTTTTTTGTGCGCTAGTTTATATCGTTAATGCGAAGTATGAAGGTTGAGTTTTCTGTGCTGGGTTCAGTTTCAGCAGAGGTGAATGAACTGTTGATCCACGTGGCGCCTGCAATTGCGCAGTTTTGAAGACCCCTGCAGTGGGTTACGGCGTAGATATGGTAAGGTGAAGTCACCAATATAGGACTACACTGAAATATTTTATTTCTGTTACTGAAATAGCCAGCACAACTCCAACTAAATTAATTATATAAGTATAAGCAAATTACAAATTGGGTAATAAGAAAATTGTGTAATTCCTATTTTACTACGACCTTAACTCTCTCATTCTGAGAAGAGACCCTTGTTCCAACACTGGAATGACAAAAGGATCCAGTGAATGAATGAATGATGATTCATATTTCATATAAACAATAATAAGTAATATTTAAAATCACGCATTATACCTCCTGACGAAAAACAGCCTAAAACCAAGTATATATATGATAATTATCCAGATATTAGAAATCGATATTGAGATATCGAGTGTGGTAATCGCATTCCTGCACGAGACAGACAAAACAACCGATGTGCCAAACATTCGCTTACTCTACATACGTCATATATACATACAAACATTCGTACATATTATATAATATTGTCTGAAGCGATCCAAACTATTTTAATATGAAAATGTATTTGACTTTCATCTACCCAACTTCAATTATTATTATACGATTCACTCTGTTTCAAAAGCTTTTAAACATTGAAAACTATATTTAAACGGTTTGAGTAGTTTTTGTCAAACAAACATAAATACTTTGGGCTTATTTTTTTGAAAACTGAATTTGTTTATAAACTATTTTATTATGCTCAAAGTAGTTGAAATAGAATGTATTGGAATTTCGTGTCTAGGGTTCTATATCGGAAAGCACTATATTCGAAAATCTTGACCTTGACAGGAATTACAGTTTTTTTTTGTTTACTGTTAGGCACGGATCTCAGCTGAGAACGAGAGGGTCAAACATTTCGTTCTGAGAGGGATGTATTCCCAATATATGTAGATTTGCGTCCGTTGTATGGTAATAAACTCACCTTCTATTTCATATTGAGACATATATGTACGTACATACATAATACTTTTCTTTCATCTCGTTTCAAATGTAGAATATAAACGAACCCAATTATTGGGTTCGAATGTAGCGTTCACAAATACGGCACTAATGATGTGTTCTCCCAGGCTTCACGTGTAATATGAATACAATTCATAAATGTAGAGTCAGATGTTAGAAGTAATATACATAAGTGCGCGTACATAGGTTTGTATAAATAAAGATAGGGCTTATATTATTTACTAACAGATTGTACTACTAGTTCAATACCCGCGACTTCGTCTGCATTGTTTATAATAAACATATCGTTTATGTAGATTCAGACAAGAAAATAATGAATAATGAAAGCCAAAATGTACTTTTTGCCAAGATGACAATTATGGGAATAATGAGAATGATATCATAAATTTTGTAATGTAGTCGTTCGGACGACCAGGACGGTTGGGTTTAATCGGTAGGGATGCATTCTATTAGCTATGGTTTTTCAGTTTAATAGTATCATCTATGGATCGTAATTGCTAAGTCATAGCTACGGATTCTCATCGCAGAGAGACAGTAGAAACCTTTTCAAGGGAAAAAGCTCTTCTCCAATCTCAAGGAGACTACACTCATGAAAGGACTCATTAATATTTATTAACATATAATAAACAGGATAACATTGAAGTATTTCCACTTTTGTATAATGAAAAGATAACTTCTCTTTGAAATCTTCACGTTTATCAGGATGTCCAATTTGAGTAGAACCGCCTCAATGCATATGAATTGCTACGAATAATATTTTCGCGCAAAAAATTCTTTGTTGAATTAATTGAGTCGTGTTAAGGCGAAATATTTCCAGCTTAATTTTGTATTTTTTCCTTCATATAACATTATTTCGCTTTGTGAATGTAATATTACTCAACTATATTGCCTACTTTCGTTCGTAGCTAATTGAGGTTAATTTTTTTAAATTAAATTGTTAGTCTCTGCTGGCATGATTTAATAGTACTTACCAGAGACGTTATTAGTTAGTTCTAGAATAATATTTATGCTTTAGAAAAACTGTTGAATCCGAAAATGATATGAAATATTTTTTTATGTTGTATTTAAAACTAAATGATATTCCTATCAACAACTTACAATTATAAAAGGAAATAGTAATGAGAGTGTACAAAACACAATTATCACGAGTCTGTATAACTTCAGAAAGAATCTCTTTCATTTCACTGGTCATAGACAACCCTAAGGGGGTTTTTGGTTATAATTTCCACGCTGGGCAAAGGAGTTGGAGATCGCGGAGCACAGCTTCTTGTATTGCTTACGCTGCTACTCAGCGCATATAGATAAGCCTATGTAAGCTGCGCTACAACGCGATCAGTCGGTCACCAGAGCCGCGTTGTGTTGTAAATCAGGGCGCACCACGGGGTAGTAAGGTTAGCTTGGACTGTTAAGGCAGAATAGGAACTCCTTATACCAAAAAAAATCCAAGATTAGTGCTAAACAATAAGTATGCCATATCCTGAAACTTTAGATAGTTGTAATTTGCTTAACCTTTCCGGAACTTTTCTAGTGGCTTTTAGTTTTTAAATACAACGTATTTTATTCACAGTGGTTTCATCCCTCACTGTTCAGCTGAAATATTAATGTAATTGAATACTGTGTATTAAAACGATGACAATGTCAGAAGTGAGGCGGGTTACCCCACGCAGGGTCGCAGGGCTCCGTATTGAGGTCACCTACTTCGCCCCTCGGGCGCTCTGCACGAAAGTGCAATCAGATGTCGCTACGTATTTATTTAACTGCGTATTGCGTATTGTATGCCATCAATTTTTTTCTGTACAGTTATTGGGATGGAAAAAGTTGAGCTGGTAAGATCGAGCAAAGTTTTAATTTATGAGGATAATTGAGCGAGATTCGTGATTGGTTACGATGCTCGAAATCGATGAGTTAGTGTCAGCTGGTTTGTTTGTCCAGTGGTCAGCGGGGCTGAATTGGGGTTAATAGGTTCAATTCTCATTCGGTACACATTTTTCTGAGATCCAAGCCCAGCAGTGGGTCCTAAAAAGATCGCAGCGGCTCAGTCATTACAACAACAACGTTAAGACCGTCATCACTAAGTATTCTCATGACTCCCGTAGTCTATCTATCTATGCTATAAACGAGTTATGTATGTCCAATAACAGCACAGCGGGTCGCCTTGCATCGCCATTAACGAGTTTGCAATCTAATTAGAGTATAATCTGTCCCATAAATAAATAAGGGGGTTCAATTTGAGTCTCGTAAACTCTCAAAGGACCGAATTAATGTTATAATATTTCAATTTGAGCTAACCGTGGCACACGCGGCGTACTACCTCTAATTGGTGTAACTAGCTGCTGATTGCTTCTTGTGTGGATATACAATTTCATAATATCTATTATTAAATAAACTATAATATCGTATTAGTTCAGAATTCAGTCACTCTTTAATTTATGGTGTTCGAATTACTTGCAAGTAGCCCAACGTAAAATTATATACATATATTACATTATATACCTATATTTTGTTATAATACTTTTATAGGTGGAAAAAAATGTAATGTACAAGACAAATAGATTCGTCGTTTAAAAACGTCTTTGTATCCGGCCAGCTCCGCAGTAAACACGCTATAAAGCCGTGTCACAGATTAAAAAAGCTGAGATATGTACAACCTTTTTTGTTTACAGTTTACAGGGGGACAGCTAGCATGCGTCGCGTGCCGACCCTTTTATGCACTTGCCCTAGTTGGCAGTATGGATGTTTACCTTTGCCTAGGGTGACGTGCTATTGTAGAAAGTAGATAAGTCATGCATTTTGCAGATTATGTAACAGACTGAAACACTCCAAAAACTTCAACTTCAAAACACTCTAAAAGAGTTCAAATTAGTACGATATTAGTGGTACGTATTGTATTTTGATTTCGAAACCAGTAACAGAACTTTTCATAATATTAGCTTTATAAATATATGTTATGTTAGTATAAATTAGCGACATTCTTAATTAGTATACGATTATACAAGGTTGTTCTCGATAAAAGATGATCGTCTTTAGTATAGATATGGAGCCGCGAACACAGCGGTCCAATTGAAATAACTTATATTAGTAAAAATAATTCAGGGTAGAAATAGGTGTAGCTCTGGACGCTCTGGTACTGCTTCGTACGAACTGTACACATGTCCTACCTATCTATGTGCATGTATATAAAACTTGATTACGCTTATTCACGTTACGATTCGGACAATATCACACGGTGACCAGGGTATAGGAATTCTTCCATTGTTAACTTGAAAACGATTTATGTTATCAATTAAAAAAAAGAAATATTCCGCGTGTTCTAATTTAAAATAAAGTCAATAAGCGTTTCATATAGCCACTTCTCGCAATCAACCCTTTCATCTGTCGAAAATAAAACCAATGATATTATCGTTATAATTGACTGGGACGCAATTAGGCAGAATAGCATTATTTTTTTCGTCAAAAAATATTTTTTTTTGCTACCTTTATATTTTTTGCACAGATAACCGAAAGATTGTAATATCGATAAATTTTCGCGGGAAATCGAGTGGAATCGTTTTGAATGGACAATGTTGATTTATTAGAGTTGATATTTGAAAACGTAAATTTAAAATTTGTTTTCGAGTAGAAACATAAATTCTTTGCGGCGGAAACCGACAAGCGACCTGATTTTTTCAGAAGTAATTTACAGGATATTTCAGTTCGTTTTCTGGAATATTGTTCGAATAGAAATATTTTTATAAATTGTGTCATTTGTATTTTTTTTTAGTCGCAGCTAGTTCGTTAGGTATTCAATGAGTTTTACTTTTAACGTCCATTTCAAGTTCTTTTTAATTTTTATCACAAAAGTAAATATTTCTTTTCAGAATGTTTATTTAGTAGGTAAAGAAATGGGAAAAGTCAGGATTTTGTAATGGTCAAAATTATAACATTCTAAAAAATAAACAAAAGACATATTTCAAGTACGTGGGTCAAATGTAACGTCATGTATTTCTGCCCGTTATTATTGTACTGTGAGACCAAGTTAGTCCGACTCATGTGACACGCCCGACTGGCCGACAGCGCCGCCAGTGTCCTCGAGTCGACCGGTCGCTGTCGGGCGAAGCGCGATAATTTAACGACCTCGCCTAATGCGCGCTGATTGTCTACAAGTGTTTAACGTACCGAAGCTTTGCGTAATTGATGGCTAAATAATACACCACAATAGCTATATAACATCACTCATTACCACTTTTTATTATTTATTACGGGTATAGTTCTACCTTTGTAGTTGAGAAATCATCCGACTATTCAGCTCTAGTCTGGGATAACTTAACAATCTAATTACGTATGGTGTGTTATATAAAAGTTGCCAATAAACTTGAAATTAACTATAATACATTCACCACTCCTGGTACCCTCAATTCCTGTGCGTTCATAAGGGCTACTGGAATATTTCGTATAAAAAATATCATTGAAATCCTTCGTAAACCAAAATATAGTTTTATATACCTCAGACTGCTCATGGACTTGGATTTAAAGTTAAGTTTAATTTTGTTTACAACATTTTAATAATGGAGTATACATTTTTCTGAGACGCCATACTATACTATACTACCATGCGCATTTGTAAAAAGGAAATATCAAAAATTAGTAAGTGTATACTTAAATTATCAGGACTACTGAAGGGTATGTGCAAGTTTAGCAAAGCACAACACGAAATCAAAGTTCCCCCAATATTCCTCAACCAGGAACCAACCACAACAGAAATCGTGTACACCGTCAAAATTTTAATGAATGCGCCCATCAGCGCACGAACTTACCAACCAATATTTGGTAACGGCGCATGTTAACAAAGGTGGCATATTATATTAACTTAAACTAAACTTGGCAATTTATTGCAGAAGCTTCCCCGCGGCTTGTATCACTCGTGATAACATTTATCCACACTTTTTAAAACGACATTCATTGCTGGTCACAGTCAACGAACCATATACATTTACTAACAAAAGCGTCAATGTATGTTAGTCATCCGTTGCGGTAGGGTGACAACAAGTTAGTTTGCGTTTCGGTACGAGCTAAGTATGAAGGGAGGTAAGTTTGGACAGCGCCGCCGACATGCAAGCGAGTGCAAGGCGATGAGACACCAGCGATATTAAACAAAGATTGAGTTATGTTGCACCTCCCTCGCCTTATTAAAAGCATTATTCTGTGTTCCTGCGCAAGGATTCTCCGGCTCTTTTGAATATGAAGTTTTGAAAGAACACATAAGATTGTATGTATAATGAAAGAAACGTCATAAGCGACTTATCGTTTTATATGTATTTTTGAAGTCCACATACAGAAGTATGTGTCCAAATAGCAAACCTAATAGAAAATACACTTACGACTAATAAAGCCGTGAGGGAAAAAGAACTTAGGAATTATAATTTTGTTAACCTTATTTACTTATGACCGGCAAAGTCTAAAGAATCCAGTTATTTAAAATGCAACATTAGCCAGGCAAATGTTTTGATATTTAAGATACTAACCTGAGTACAATCAAAGATTAGCTAAATAATAATAAATTAAATTTTGGTGCATGATAATGAAAATTTTCAGTTCATTACATCCATTTAGTTAGTGCACTATTCCGCGACTGCACGCTCATATCTATCTGATTGACTGGCCATTAATGTACATTACCATTTACACGGCCATTTCGCTAGACGTAAATTGAAAATGTTTGATATTGTTTTTAATTATTTAATTACATGTTTAAAGTTTAAACTTCGAGTTTACGAGTAGATTTCTATTTAGATTTTAAGTCTCGAGCCTTTTGTAATTTGAGTGGTAGTTTGTGACGTCCCACGACAGAGGTCACTCCCTTGTTTTATATCCCTGTTATGTTATAGGCACTATCAGAGGCCCGCCATATTGCCATACACAGGACTCAAATGCAGACTCCGAACCACTAGCACTTACATTTACTATAGTTACAATAATTATTATTAGTTCACAAACAAACATTGATAGAGTGAAATTGAAAAAATCAAATTAAAACGGAATTGAACAAGGTTTGTATTCAAAGCGCGCTGCTAGAGGAATGTTTTATTGATGCAAAAGAAGAAACAGTTGATTCAACGCTGTAGCAATTATCTTTCGCTGCTCGTTCTTTATTAAATTCTCTGAAATATTAGTTACTAAGTATTTACGCTTTCAGTTTGTATTAAAGATTTATCGTTAGTATTTGAACCAGCGATTCGTTTTAAAATATTCTATGAAAATTTTCTATGAAACAAGCAGTTTTAAGTAGAGAAAATTGGTGTATATTTTTTGAATTCTGCTATTGCTACATTTGTTTTTGTAGGTTTGAATATCTTTTTATCTTTTAATGACTACTACTAGTTTAGCAGTTGTCGCAATTCGGATGTAATTAATTAAATATTACGTTTCAACGTTATTTTGTTTCTTGTGTCAAAGAGTATACATTTCTACTTAGTGTTACTGTTTGAGCACACATTGACATTAAATGTTTGCATTTAAATAATTAAATTTCTTTTGTTTGCAATACTTTATTTAAAATACGAATTTTAGTTTCCCACATTCCTTTTCTACATAATCATCATGTATGACTAATCTCGCACTTCCTGAATAATTACCTGGTGTTATCCATGCCACTTTAAGTCGTCCGTCCTCTTGGTTGTCAGGTTAAATACAAAAAGTATGTATGATTCAAGTCACTTCAGCCCCATACATCGTGATATGCACGTCTTTTCTTCCATATTAGTGCTCAAGTGTTTGTCTGTTAAATCTACGTATAAATTAAACCACTAACCGTCCGCACAGCCGCGTGTGGTCCACAGATCACATTAAGCAGACAGCTGGAGACCGTATAAATAAAGGACTAAGGTAATCTAGAATAGAGGAACAGCTACAGCGCTTAAGTGTTTCGAGGAAACTTCTGGAAAATTCACATCTTGCTCGTGTAATGTTTTAGTGTTTCGCTGGATTGATGATAGAAAACTGTGATTATGGAATTGCCTAGTGTTGTCCGATTCGATAATAACTCTCGTTTTAGTATAAAACGTTCCAATATATAACGTTATGTTATTTAGAGGGTCTTAAGATCAACGCACTTTATATCGTTTTTCTTGTGATTTATTCTAGATTTATTCTAGATTTATTTTTGCGTCCAGTACATTGTCTAGTATAGTTTGGAATAAGAATTTCGAAATTGGAATAAGAAAGAACACTTCAGTGTTTATAACCTTGAAGTGCTGCCATCTGTTATCAATACCTTACAACAACGATACTATGATAATCTTAAATAAAATGAACAATTTTAATTAGTTGCGAACAATTATCGCATACATACATACATTAGTCATTTTGATTACTCTCGTCAATTATGTCCAGATATTGACACTGTTAATAGTTCGGTGTACAAGCTTGATTCTGAAAACTTAGGGTGTGAAGGAGGTGATTGATGGTGATTGATGAGGATAGATGATGATAAAAAAGCGTAAGATATATATTACTTAGCATCAGTTGAAGTGCACGTTTATTTGCCACCGCATTAACATAAAAAAATGAAACAAAACGAAGAAAAGCCGTTGTTACACTCAGGCGGGCGACTGTATACTAATTAATGCCCGCATGCTCCACTGTAGGCTCACCACGAGTTTAGATATTCATGTACATCTTTAGCAATTTCGTAAATCATATTTTAGCCACTTGAGCTCAGTTTATACTCGTAATAACCGGCTCACCTTCTATTCCACGGACGTACAATAAAATAGGTAAAACGTGGAAGCGCTACATCCCTCTGCCTACTCTTTGTTATGTTATTATCTATGGAAATATCGTCGTACTCTGATTTGATTCGAAGTTGTTACTAATGTGTTTTGATCGACAAAAACAATGGGAAGGTGTGTTTCGAAAATTGTCACATTACATTTACGTGTTTGGGAAATACTATTACGGATCTATCTATGGAACATTTTTGCCTGTGAATATAAGTGTCTTGAAAGAGGTAGAGGTGTAACTCCGTGGCATATTGTATTAGTGAAATATTTATTTGTGTATTAAAATTGGTGATGACATAGTACAGGGTAGTGTAGGTATCCTATGAAGGAATCAACTTTACATTTGTTTCTAAAGTTCGTAGATATGAAAAGCAAAAATTAATGGACATCACAGTTTGTAGTTTTTTTATCATATAGGTCTGGATGCACTGGTGCTGTGAGTATAGCAAGTTATGTTAAGAAGCGGGTTTAATAATAATAATATTAATATTGGAAGAATTACCAGCACCATTTTCAACACCAATACCACCCTGTTACCACTCATTCATGGCTAATTATACCACCGAATATGTGTTGCCTATATTAGCGTTCATCACATTAATATTTTTCATGGATGGGAATCGGTCCTTTACCCTGTAGCTCAGCGATCAGTGTAACTATAACTAAATAATCAAACCAGTTAGGTCAATCAGTGCCGAGGCATCATTATAACTTGTAAATATTTTTATTCGATCTTACAAATACAAATATTATTGGAGTGCCTAGTATTTTAAAGTATTAAGTCCCCTTTAATTAGAACACAACAATGACATTACTGCAGGTAAAGGTAGCAATAGGTACTGTGGGCAGCAGGGCTATCTTTCTTTTATGTTAATCTTCTAGAAATGTAATTAATGTTTTTTTTTGAGATTTTGTACGGTGTACTCTGCTTCAATACGATATCACTTATTGCCGGTTTGTTGCGCCGTATATGGTAAAAATAATTAAAACAATCTATCGACTCTCATTCTTGCATCTCTCTTTTCTTATGGTCACCCTACAGTTTTCTCGTACTCGTCGCGCGTCCCCACTTTTTATTTGTAATTACTTGATGTGTTTCGGATTGGAATTAAATCTCGTCGCCATGCTCTACCCCCATTAGGGTAGCTTGAATGCGGCTGCCTACTTGTAGACTTTAGGGTTGGTTATTACTAGGAAAAAAATCTTTAACAGCAATAAACTGAAAGTATTTCTCAAACTTTAGAAGGATGATGCTGCCCAGTAATCAATATTTCTCTTCAATATATTTCAATATATCTTTTCTGTTGGTTTTTCTTCAGGGTATAAAATATCTATTTAAATGGGTATTTACATGTGTATCCGTTAGTATTTTTTACTAAAGTTCAGGCAAAGTCAGTGTTTAGATTAGGTTCACAAGAAATTTTTGTTAAAGTTATATGCTCAAGTAAAGTCAAATCCAATAAAATTTTACATAATATGGTAAACCAGAGAGTAATTACCCACTGACAGTGATTGCCCGCTTTAATAAAAAATATTGATAAGTGTTAATCTCGTATAATTTTAGTTCGATTAGAAAATTTTAGTTGGGTCTGTGATCAATTGACAATTGGCAACACTGAAAAAAACAACAGTAATGGCGGATTTTGTCAACACGGTGGAACATGTTGCTCGACAGGTAAACAATTTAGCAATTTTCACAAGGAATTACTTGCTAGAGGTTCATTTTTGCATTTTATTTGATCTATTGGTGCATAGTTATAATAAAATCATATGTATTTTTTTAGTTTTTAATGAAAATACTTCTATAGTAAAATTGTGAGAATGTTGCCTTGATCAATATGATATTTTAAATTAAAATATCAGTTACAATTTTTGTTTTTATAATATCACTTTTTTAACTGGACAGTAATAGTGGACATTCTGAAATCAGGGTAAAACGGAGAGACTAAATGAATGATCACCAGATATTAGCTATAAAAATAATATTCACAGTTGATTTTCGAGTAGATATTTACGAGTAATATTTATATTTTTCCATGTGCCACCGTCTGCTGTAACAATATTTTCTTGATCTAATAAACTAAATTTAATTTCAACTTATTTAAACTGAGATTTTAACGGAGTGCGCCACGGATACTCGTTATATAAACTGTTTTAAAGGAATGTAATTATAAGTCAGTCTATGTCACATTAAATCATAAACCAGAACAGGGCCAGACACTCAGAGTTTGTATTGTACTGCAGTATGTTTGTATTGTAATGTAGTATTCTAGTTTGTATTGCATTGTAGTTTATATTGTATTGTAGTATTGTAGTTTGTATTATATTTAAGTATTGTAGTTTGTATTATAATGTAGTTCATGGTACTAACAGCTGTAGTTTGTATGGTCAGCGCTACGAAGTATTGTCGCATGTTAGCGACTCCAGAAATTTTTACGCATTAAATTGTACCATGCTTAATATTATTTACTGGAAAGATATAAAGTAGTATTGAGACAGGTTTTATCTCGTATTTATTGATTTGTTTTACCTTATTACTATTTCTATACAAATGGATAAAACTGGATTGTCTGTACAAATGAATAAAATGGGATTGTCTGTTTTTAATATTAAAATAAACGTTTTTTATTAATTGCGTTTGTATGTATACACGGTACATATATCAAAATATTTTTTTTACAATTTTTGTCTGTTTGTCTGTTTGTTTCGGCTAATCTCTTTAACGTCTGGACCGATGTTGACGAGACTTTTACTGGCAGATAGCTGATGTAATAAGCAGTAACTTACTTAATTTTAGAAAAGGTTTGACTCTCTTGCGAACGAAGTCGCAGACAGCGCTAGTTATTGATATATTATAAGTATATTATATGTTTGCGCGAGTGAAATACTGGATGCAACTAGTACAATAATAAGTTTGTTTTAGAAAAGTGAATATATTATGTAATTTTAAGTTTAACTTTAATTGTAACACCACGCATGTAATCCCCGAAGGGATATGTAGAGGACTGTATAGCAACCACGTTTACCACTCACAATGCTTATAAATCCCGCACAGATCCAGACTCCGAGCCACTACTAGAAATTTCTACTAGAAAATCTGATTTAGAAAAATCCACCCGGAAGTTTAACCCAGGTCCTCTCGATCAGCAGTAGCGCTTTCAATCACTCGACCAACGAGGCAGCTAAGTTCAAGTGAGTTTTAAATTTACATACATACATAAGTACGTATCGTAGTCTTGTTAAACATCTATAATGTCAATAATGACTATAAAACGCGCAAGTGCCAACCCTAACCATACAAACTACTCTTCCAAGCATAAAAAAATACCAACACCCCAACTATTATTGATTCCCCGGTTCTTCCATCTACTGGCACCCTTACCCTACTACTTGTGTGATGTCATTTCATTAATGATCTTGTACCAACTAAGCGTGCGAGCAACGCCGCGGGCTATTGTTAGTGGAATTCTGTTCTACAAGGGAAAATAATTATAGTTTGATGCACGTGTATTTTATATATAACTGGTAAGCTTGCATATGCAAGGCTTTTTAATTTTATATTAACGAGAATATAATGGGGTTGCGCATTCTGGCCATGTCCAGCAGTGGACGGAAGTGGGGCTGATAAAGATGATAATGATAAAGAATAATTCTGTATTTAATATGACACAACAGCAAAATAACGTTATTCATAAGTATATCTCATTGCAGTAGTTGTCATTTTAATTCATTTACAGAGTTACTAAGGAGTTTTTACTAAATTTCGTAGTACCTACCTTTATTATCTTTAAGTAAGAAAACACAATGGAGAACAAATAAATGGATATCCTGATTTTTACTTTATAACATCACTAAAGAGAATTATAAAGATATAATGTTGAACGCTACTACATTGTCAGATACGGTATCGTTTAAAGCGTCCGATACCGGAGTGATAAAGATGTACGAAATATGTTCAATACTGCGGTACCGAAGCGAATACTGATGTGTCGGACGTTGTGAATTGACGGATAAAGTTACAAACTAATTTTCAAGTGCTTGCGAAATAGAATACATAAATAAAAATATTTTAGGAGTGGGATGAGGCATTGGTAGTAAATGTAATAAATATTGTAAGAGTGGGTTAGTGGTTATCGTGTTATACGTGTGGTGGCGGATAAAGAATACACTCTCCGTGACGGAGTACCACGTACTAAGAGCTTACTGATCCCGGCGCTGGCAGATCACGATTTCGCGCGGGCCGCCAAGGCCCAGTTACATGGGCTGGCCGCGTACGAGCAGAAGCGTAGGTGGTGCGAAAATTCATGCTCTGCGATTAGCCTGTACAATATGAGGATTATAGACAAAAACCCACAGGGCAGTCTATGTCTAGTAGGAAACTGAGACAGACTGATGACGACGATCACTCACACACGGAATATACCGTGTGCTATATTCCGATCACAGTAACGTATCGTACGATGTGTAACCGTAGTATGGTGAGACCGATAATTCGTAGCCCGTGTAAGACTGAGAGCGATTGGGAGCGGCGGCGCGTGTAAAGGAAAACTGTGCCTTTTCCTTGATTTACGAAGTGAATTATTATGTATTGAATTATCGCGCAACGAACTGTCCCGGCTTTTAGCTCGTTTTATCGCCATTGTTGTTATTGTGTTCGCCTTTTTCGCCTTCAATTTACGAATAATGTACGTACATAGTTACAGACAAAAGAATTTAATATTATATAATATTATTTTTGTTTTTTTTTTGTAGACGTTAGTTTCGCGAACACAATTTTATATTCGGTATGTTGTTTATTTACCAAGCGTTATGATCTAGATGTCTCGTCCGCCATTTTGTTTACATCCGCCGTATTGTTTTAAAAATTATGTATCCTTTATTATAAAAAATACGATTTTCGATTTCGGTGAAGGTTAGGTTTTCAATAGATTTTATATGGAGTTATTAAAAATTTATATGGTGACCTTTAATAATGTGACAGCAGTGTCTACGAATCGATGTAAATGTCTATATAACATGGTCGTCAACAAACGTAAATATCATGACTATACGTTAGCACTCCTTGATGACCTCCTAACATCAATTCCCGTGAAAGCCTGATTAATTTTCTGTAAAATAAAAACAATATCGCCTCTCTTAAGGCATTCCACTGAAGATTCGGTTCTTCTTATATTGTATACCTCAGGCACTTTGCGCAGATGAAATAATTTAAACTGCATTATCTAAATAACCTGTAGGTACATATGGTACCCGGATACCCGTGTATATATTAAAGGTACTGGCGACCTAATCGTTTTAAAAATGTATATATAAACCATTGTAGCGCTGAGATACGATCGAATAAAGCTCGTGAACGGCGATGTGACATCGCACGCATAGTAATTAGGGGTATAATCTTCCTTGTATCCTTTAAAACATTTGAGGGTGAAAACCCAACGAGCACGTTAAAACCCCATAACCGAAGTGACGCCATAAAAATATGGGAAAGCGATGTTAGGGTGAGCACACATTGAAGTGAAAAATAACATGGCGGAGGTGCGCTTTGGGGTTACGTCTAGCAGTGGCCTGAGATAGGTTTCTGATGATAATGATAAAGTGAAAAAATAAAGTACAAGGTTAAAAAATGGATAACGGTGTGAGTATAGTTAAATCGCAAAAGTTTATGTTAATTAAAGTTGCAATCAGTTAAGGATTACGGCTTTGCTAAATTTGACTGTACTGCGATTTCTGCAGTTTAGTCTGCTGCTCAACTTTGCACAGCTTAGAATTCATAAAAACATAATTTTCTCTAAGGCATGTGATGTCTGCTAAACACTTTGTTCTGAGGGTATATTCGTTCCGCAGTAGAACAATAAAAAAACTGAGATACTAGATATTACCAGATAATATCATCATCACCAGTATGGACGCGCTCTAAGAACTTGTAAATAATGTGCACAGCCCCTAATACACGTTTTTTCGCAGCCCGCTAAGTGATTCGATAAAACCACCCTAAATAGCCGTCTTTTACCTCCAGTATGGATATGACACGCGTTTATCAACCCGCGGGCGGTCCACGCCGCGATCACCTAGTAAAAAATTATGCGGAAAACCCTAATAATAATAATATTTAATAATTCCTATAGACTCTCCATTTATTCCATGGGATGTTACACGTAACTGATGAAACATGGGAGTGTACAACATTTCTCCGCCTACCCCTTAGGGGGTTACATGCGTGATATTACATTATGTTACCGCTGTGCCCGTCTCGCAATAATTGATAACACTTATACTAAATACGAACAGGAATCCTTAATGTTGAAGTATAACTTTGGATATCATCAAACAGAAGATAAACGCACAGGGTGTAACAAATGTATTAATGAAATTTTTAGGAATTTGTAGCATGCTTCCAGATCTACTCTTCCCATTATGTGCGATAAATTAATAAAAAAAGACTATTTAGGTATTCCGATATTAATTCCCGTGCTCAAAATTCCCCCGTCCTAAGTAGTACCCAAATTGAAAAGTCAAGTAACTTGAAAACGGCGACGTATAATATTCCTTTGTACCAGACTTTAACAAGTCGTCTGATTTTGATAATATCTATAGCTGATGACCATTTATGCGGTAATCCGTTTGCTTGTCGACAACGCTATAAAAGTGGTCACATTACCGCCAAGTCAATCATGATTAGTGTATTATTACCGGAATTGATTATATACGTTCGCGACGTGGACATTACAGGTATTAATTAGTATGTGATATTATGTACAGTGTAGCTCACAGCGATATTGAATAGCTCGCTCAGGTGTAGCGTTACCATTATACTTTTAACTCAGCTAAATATAATGTTCATATTTATACATAATACATATTATTATACTCATAAAATATGGAATGAGCTTCCATCTGAGGTTTTCTCAGAGTATTGTGACATGGGTTTCTTCAAGAAAATTGTAAAAAAAGCTCTCCTTTAAAGCCGGCTACGAATTGGCAACTCCTCGGGTGTTGCAAATGTTCATAGGCCACTTGACATCAGGTGGCCTGTTTATCGACCTAAATATAAATAGAAAATACGTGACATCACGTCCCTCACCCTGAAGGTCTAAGGAAAGAAGTGCAGTAGGCACTTCATAAGTTATGCTATACGTTCCATTACATTTTCACGTTGTTTGACATTTATAACTAATCATTTTAATTAATTTTAAGAAGTACCTACTGAATACAAGTATATGGCTGTTGTTTAATGACATTTGTGAATTTCTGTTCAATGGATATTGTGTTATGATTTGTAAATTATCTTAGTACTAATGTTCTTGTACTTGCTATAATGGATCAACTTAACTAGTAACTTAGGTTATCCAGTTTAAGTTTTCTGAACATCAAATAAATAAATATTTTTATTTTATCTCGTCTTTTATTATTTACTGTCCATATATTGTTACTTCAAGTGGTCATCTGTGAACTTTTTAAGTAGTTCTTTTCCTTATCGGAATAGATATAGCTCTCTTCACAGCATGATGGATTTTAAGTAACAGATGAGTGAGTGAATAAACAGCCGACACCAGCGAATAATGCGTAAGAACGTTATGGGTAATAAAATCTGGTAAGCCGAAGTAAAGTGACAAAGTGGTTCGCAGCGGTTGAATGCGAAAAACTGAAGATCGAGCTCAGTGGCTTGCTATTAGAGAGACCTATGTCCAACAGTGGACGGGAGTAGACCGATGATGATAATGGTGAAATCAATGTATGGTTAAGACTATTTGTTTTCCTAGCAGGAAAAATCTAGAATCTAGAAGGAAAAGTAAATTTATCTCGTAATACCTGACACGTTTTCGAGACATTCTCGCCTCGATACCTTAGTAGGGGTGTATGGATCTTGTTCATTATAATATATTGATCAACTTCAGTTAGCCGCATTAGCATTAGCCTAAGCCGGCTGGCTTACCGACGGCCACGTAATTAGATATCACCAGGTTTTGCTATTCAATCAACGTATAGCTCTGTTAACATGTCATTTTGATAACGACTCGTACGTAAAGCGTTGATTATGTTATAAAGTGTTCTGGCACTGTTTCATTTCATATCCGTTATGATAATCTGCATTTCGTTTATTCATTAGATAGGTACTTATCTTTGAAAATAAGTTCCATCATAAATCTATGTTTATTAATAACGATATGTTACCAAGCGCTCACAAAAACGATGAGAGAATAATATTTGCGCTACCGATGGAAATAATGTCTGTCGCATACAATTGCTGATTATGCAAAACGCGGAGGATCCGGGGCATCACATTGACGTATTAGAGGCAAGTTAATCCGCCCGCCCTCGTTCGCTGAAAAGATTTCCCTTGAGTGCGGCTCACGTGTGCTGTCCGGCTGGCGCAAGTAATAAGAGTTGTGTGACGTGCAGGTGTACATGTTGCGAATATAAAGTTTTCTTTCTTTCTTTCACAACGCAACTCACTTAAGTATACATTAGAAACTTTACGTGAAACTAGGACTAGCTTAGAGCACACGAAATATCCTAATTAGTTACATAATTACATCGTGTTCTTAATAATTACATAATACATAACCTAAATACACAATGTGAATTAGTTTCGATATTGTTTTGTTTAAAATCTGATCGTTATTATTATCAATCCTTTTTGTTCTACTGTTCTACAAGTCTTCTTGTTTAATAAGATATTTGAAACTATAGTTTATTATGCGCGCCAAGTGCGGGTTTGTACTTTACACCTTTTTGAGAGGTTTGGTAAAGAAAAGAACAATGTTTAATGAATTCCCTTTCATTCTTATGCCCATATTTGTTGCGTAAGGGGGTCTTTACATATTTTATTATTAGTATATTCTTTTGCTTATATATAATAAAGCCATTATATTGTATTTTATATAACTTAGACCACACGGTTTCCATAGAAACCGGAGGCAATATTTTAAACGCGTCGGAATCATTGCGCGGTCTTCGTGCCTCGTGGCCACGCGCTGCGGAATGACACTCGATATTAGTTGCTATTTAACAAAACTACCATGTTTCAGATAATACTTTTACAGCAATTATTATTAAGTCCGGAAAGGTCCCTTATGGTATAGGCAGAGAACAAAGAGTAGAGTTTATTTTGTTTTCTTGTGAGTTACAAAGCTTGGCATCTTATGAACTGAAGGCGCTTGCTTACAACTGGAAAATATTACTTGGTATTGATCAATTTGGCAGGCTGTGTGTTTCATGTTACAATAATTTGTCGTGTAATATGTTTTTCCAAAACAATGTCAAAAAGTTATTTCTAATTTACTTACCGATTCTTCGTACCTATTAAATTTTGTCTACATTCCGAACGAAATCTTGGAACACGAAACGAAGTCTGTTATGTAACACTATGTCTCTTATGAAACTGGTATTAATAATGGTTAAACAGGCAGCATGAGCACACAAACCAAAATATATTTATAAGGGAAGTGAAACAAAAAAACGATATAATTAATTTGATAACAAACGATCGGGACATTATGTCCATGTTTCTAACAAATGAGATGATTTGTTCGATAGTGGTTATCAAGGAAATTACAACATGTTTTTTTTTATATTTTTTGCCGTATTGACAGATTGATCGACTACGTTAGCTGCTTAATGACAATTTACTGTTTTATTAGTCAGTGCACAAGAGAAATTAGGCTATGGGATATGTAGAGCTTACTGTAGCTCTAATATTAGACACTTTCGTCCTACCTACCGGTGGCAATTTCTGATCATCATCATCGTCATCTGACCATTTTAGTGTTATGTTACCAATTATGCAGTCCATTCAGTCTTGCCCAGCGTGGGGGTTATAAGAAGAATCTTTTAATGAGAGTACACAGGAAAAATATTTGACCGCAGATACTAAAATATTTCTGGATTTTGAATACAGAGGTTTGTTTTCAGACATTAGTGGGCCAATTAATGTCGACTCGAGCCTGTGTCCTCGTATGTACGTAGGAATATCTTTAGTAATAGAACTGTTTAAAGTAGATTGCTACGTTAAGGACCACAACATATTGTTATATGACACTTCAATAAATTTGGAGAAAATGTCCAATTAGGATAGAAAAATATCTGTATAAATTATACCGATTTCCGTGTCTTTCATAATTAATTAGTTACCAGGTCTTCTTATATCCGTCCTTTTCCTGTCAAGGCTGTAATATATACATATAAGTCTTCTTCTACGAGTAGCTCCTTTGCTTTTCACCGTTCTTAATTATGCCCTTGAAGACCTCGTACGTTAATTGCCTTATTAACAGGCGGAAACTTTGCGGGGTATCGCTAATAAGGTAATCATTGTCGTAGACAGCCTTTGTCGGTTACACGCTTCGTATATTAGTTATATTTGTTTTTTGTTTTATGTCATAAAAGTATGAAACATAACTGGCTTTTATTTGTGGATCAAGGAATAACTAGATCTATTAGTAACCGCCGGAGGATACGGGTCTGATTGGTATCTAGGACTTGTTTTGTGCGGACTGAGAATTATGATTGTCTGGTTTTTTTTTTTTTTATAAAAATCTTTTATTATTATAAACATAATATTGTAAGGCTTGCATATTCATTCACTACCCAAAATTCTGGTTAAAACGACACGGAAATTATTTTAAAACGCCAAAATTTTTGCCGAATATTAAAATATCACGGCGCGGAGTCATGAAACCTACATCGTTAAGCTGTGCACTTCAGACTGAAAAGATTCATACATAAAAAGTGTCGGAATTGCTTCATTGGAGGCGAATAGCGAAAAGTGATTATTTGATTCCACCCTCTCTATACTGGAAACTGTTATATTGATACTACCATTTACTAAATCATTGGGACCTGATTCATCTCAATCATTAAAGTCGTTACATTATCAATTAAAAATATATCATCACGTGTATCACTAGCCAAATTGTTAGAGCAGATTAGGAGAAGTAATGGTCACAGTACATTTCCCTGAGAGGCCATGTGAAATACACTGATATGACGATGTGCACATAAATAAACACCGTCTTTGGAAGGCAAGCTAACTTGATGTGGATAAATATCTCATTATTAAATATAATTCACTATAACATTTAATCACCCGTCAATTGGTCGTTTAATATCAGACGTCATCTTGTGAATCTTTTAATTTATCGCTTAACTATTTGCAGTACAACAACCAGTTATCTCCGGTCCCCCGAACAAACAGTGCAAGCCCCCTTTGATCCCCGAGACACGCTTCAAAGCGCGCACTGATTTCAGTTATGGCGTATGCAGGGATTACAAAAATTGTCACCCTTTATTATTGGGGACGTCGAGTGATACCGACACAGCGTTATACTGGTATACATATACCTGCATACGTACATTGAAAATATTCCTCATGTATTGTATATGTAGTAAAACCGTTATAACAGTATCGTTCATATTTATCTCGTGATATTGTACTTGTAGTAATGATTCATCGTTTTTCAGGACAACAATGACAACGATAAAAATGTCGCCATCAAATGAAGTTTAATTATATGTGTCATATCACATTATCATATCACAATTTATCGACAAAGCCCAAAGGACTAGCAAGCTGAAGTGGCAGTGGGCTGGTCACATTTGTCGCAGAACCGATAGCCGCTGGAGCAGACGTGTTCTGGAGT